>VDFB02040029.1:0-14796 GCA_007258455.2 Sequoia sempervirens | reverse complement strand
TAACCCCTATGGTCTTTCTAGTGAAGAGGAAATTGAAGATGTTCAAGGTGAAAATGTTGGAATTGAATATGTTGAACATGATATTCAAATTAGGAATGAAATTATTGAAATTGATAATGAAAATGTTTAAGGTGAAAATGTTGGATTTGAAGATGTTGAACATGATATTGAAATTCGGAATGAAAATATTGAAATAGATAATGAAAATGTTCAAGGTGAAAATGCTGGATTTGAAGATGTTGAACATGATATTGAAATTGGGAATGAAATTATTCAAATTGATATTGAAAATGTTCAAGGTGAAAATGTTGGAAATGAAGATTTTGAGCATAATATTGAAGCAAGTGTAAATTATGTCTCACCAGATTACATAAGAAATGAGGAACCTTGTATGGAAGAAAGACATATTCCAATTTCAAGACCTTCAAGAACCCCTAAATGGTTACTTGAATTTGATGAGAACATTATAAACAATTTTGAAGGCAAGAGGTCAACACGATCTATTCGGTTGTGGGCTAGAAGACTTTCAACCAATATTTTAGTGATAAGACATTGACCGAGCAATGCCAACTTTTTGTACAATTGCTAAAGATGCAAAAGATGAGACCTTTGCTAGCCAAATTGAAGATTCATGTGAACAAGAAGGCCAAAAAAAATTCTATTATTGTCAAAAATATTTTTAATGCTCTTAAGTCTATTGGAAAAAATAACAAGGAAAAGGATAAGAGAGATGCTCAGAGAGTCATTACAACCGCCCTAGTAAGCCATCAATTGAAAAAGGCTCGCTTTGTGAGACAAACTTGTATTTATTTTGACGTAAATCGTAAAACTTTGGATAGAGCACTTGCAAGAAGAGAAAGAATAGATGATCCTCTTCAAAATAATAGTGATATTTTGTATGCACTTTTGTGATATTTTTGGCAAGATTGATCATGGACCTGCTGCAACAATAGCCAGTTCTAATCCTTTTGAAGAGGTATGCATATTTTATAATTTGCATCACCAACTCATCATCATTCAAGTTTTTTAGATTAATATAGATATGTTAGTCTAAGCATCTTTTCTATTGTGACAATATAGATTTCTCATTTTCTCACTTTTGCGATATTCCTAGCACGATTGATCATGGACCTGCTGCAACAATAGCCAGCTCTGATCCTTTCGAAGAGGTATGCATATTTTATAGTTTGCATCACCAACTCATCATCATTCAAGTTGTTTAGATTAATATAGATATGTTAGTCTAAGCATCTTTTCTATTGTGACAATATAGATTTCTCATTTTCCCACTTTTGCGATATTCCTGGCACGATTGATCATGGACCTGCCGCAATAATAGCCAGCTCTGATCCTTTCAAAGAGGTATGTGACATATTACAACAATATAGATTGGTTATTCTAAGCATCTTTTATAGTTTACATCACCAATTCATCATCATTCAAGTTGTTTAGATTAATATAGATTTATTAGTCTAAGAATCTTTTCCATTGTGACAATATAGATTTCTCATTTTCCCACTTTTGTGATATTCCTGGCATGATTGATCATGGACCTACTGCAACAATAGTCATCTTTGATCCTTTCAGAGAGGTATGCAATAGATTACAACAATATAGATTGGTTATTCTAAGCATCTTTTATAGTTTGCATTACAATCTCATCATATTTTGTGTCATTTAGAATAATATAGATTGGTTATTCTAAGCTACCTTGATGGTTTGTACAGGTGCTTGTCAGTCCAGAACGTGAACATACTACTATTGTTGAAGATTGTGCCCTGAATGCCTCTAATAGGAAAATTTTGTAAAATTTGAATTCTCAAATTGGAAACAATGTAAAACGGTCATAATTGTGTATGGGCATAATCTATACCCAATGATGTTTTTGGAAATATGGGTCAAATGTCTGGCATTGTATAAAGGGTATGTTTAAAATGTAAAGGGGTCTGTATTTTGGAAACTAATAGGTTTTGTAAAGGGATATATTTTTGTACTTAATCGAGCTACAACCAAAGGTTTTCTTCCTAGTTCTTTCCTCATTTTATGCTCGCTTGATCCGTGTTTTGTAATATCTCCCATTTATATATAATAAATTATAGTGGCTTGCCACTTTTGCTCCTCAAATCCAGCTTGGGTGCAACTTCATTTTTAGCAACTTTCATGAGGTTTTTAAGGAAATCAATGTTTCCAACCTTTCCACACCCTATAAATTCATCAATCACATCTATTAGGACCTGCACAAGCTTCATCCGAATCCTTTAAATCTGTTACCCCATGTTTCATTGACATTAGCAAGTTGTAACCACCATTTTTGGTGCAGAACCACATACACCACAATATCATTGTGGATCCTTTCAATGATTAAAGTGTTAATATTTTGAGTTTTAGTCTGTAATGAGATCTAATAGTCCTAATGGTCATGTATTAGGAGGAGTTTTTAGGTTTTAGGGTAAAAAAACATGGAGATCCCAACTTATCCTAGTTGTTGCTTTGTAGCCTTTGAAGGAAAAATTAGTAAATTTGTTTAGGGACAAGCAAGAACAGTGTTTTGAACATGTAATGATGCTATTTCAAGCCATTAAGTGAGGTCTTAGTAAAGTTAGAAGTGAAAAAGTGCAACATTTCATTATGAGTCATATTAATGTGAAAAATGTTTGTATTTTGGCCTTCAACGGTCATTAAGGTTTCAAAAGTCAGTTAATATTGGTGGTTAAAGGAATTGGGAGTTGGATTCCAAGGCATAGCAATGTACTTAAGGCCTTCAAGGGCTCGAGACTGGTTTGGTTGAAGGAGTTTTTTCTTTGAATCAATAAAGTTTCAATTGCTCAGTTCATATTTTAATGTTTTTCTTGTGTTTTCTGCATGTGCACAAGCCATTCAAGCATTTTTGTATCAAAACTTTATGCAGAAAAATTATTACATGTCTTGATGTTATTTCCAGAGTGGAAGGCATGGAGAACTGGGTTTTGAAATAAAATGAAGAGTTAAAGGTCTAAAAATGGTGGTTTTTTTTCACTTGAAAATAGAGTTTTTACCCTAGGGTTTGCAAAAATCTCTGAGATGCCAAAAGTTTCTTTGTTTTCTAAGCATATTGGGGCCTAAATAAAGGTGTCTAAGGTGGTGGTAGAGTATGAAAGGTTGTGGAAGTGCTACGTCCAATAAACCCTCAAGAATTACACTAAAAACAAGGGTTTTTTTATTTGACGGTTACAGGTCCATAAAAATGGAATCCAATTGCAGAATCTTTGCTTTCTTGGCAATTTATTTGCTTCCCCAAGGTTTCAGGGGTCTGTGTGGTGTTTGAAGGTATGTTGCTTTGCATTTTCGGGCTAATTGAGTAGCCAGTTCAAGGGTGAATGTATAGGAAGTCAACACTGGTCCAAAGGAGTCTATGTTGTTTCTCATATATGTTGTGTAACTTGGATATGGGTGTTTGAATCAGTCATGTGTTTGTCTGGTGTTTTGTAAAATTGTGGAGTAATTGGACAAAAACTAGTTTCTCACTATTACAAGGGTTTAAGGGGGTTATAGAGGGAAATGTGTATTTAGTTTCTTATCAAGTTTTAAGGGAGTTTTGGACTATCCAAAGAGGTCATAATAATCTTGTTAGATGCCTCAAATAGGTAGGTTGCAAAGAGTTTGTGATTGTTCCCTTGTGTATGCATCAATTTTTCACCTAATTTCACTCAGTCCAATGTAGATCAGAGTGATTCAATGTATTTCATTGCAAAAGAGGACCATCCCTAGCGTAAACGTACCCATCCAGATGTGTTGGAACAAATGCTTGGTTGTAGGAGTTGCAGAATGAAAGTTGCACCACTTTGCAACTTTACACTGCTTGCATCCGGCAACTTTTCCCTCATCTGAAAAGTCATCACCATTGGAAAACGCCTCCGAGATAGCAAAAACCGAGAGAGGTTTTCGTAGATGGTCCCAACACGATCACGTAGCCTCTGACGGAGTGTCTGTATGCCCCACGGTCTCCGAGAAATAGCCCTCCAAATATTGCTGCCTTTTAGCACTTTGGACTCTTAAGGGAAATCGCCTGTCCAATGTAGCTCAGAGTGATTCAGTGTATTTGGTTGCAAAAGAGGACCATCCCTAATGTAAACGTACCCATCTGGATGTGTTGGAACAGTCTGTTTGGTCGTATGAGTTGCTGAATGAAAGTTGCACCACTTTGCAACTTTACAATTCATTTGCATCCGCAACTTTTCCTCCACTCAAAAAAGTCATCACCCACAGAAAAATGTGCTCTGAATAGCAAAAATCGAGATAGGTTTCTTGTAGATGGTCCCAACACTATCCCATATCCTTGACTCAGAGTCTAGAAGCTATCATGGTTCCAGTAGAAATAGACCTTCAAATATTGTTGTCTTTTAGGACTTTGGACTCTTAAGGGAAACTAGTGGGCAACATAGTTAACTTCTTCACAAACTTGGTTTGAAGTAATTTCATTCTTTTTTGTGCATTTAAATGGAGTTTTAAGCCTTCCACCCTAAAAGTGACCTCTAAATAACTTCAAACACCTTAACTACCTCATTCTGATTCATTTGTTTACAAAACAAGCATTTTCATCTCAAGAGTATCGAAGCCATTTTGCTTTGTTGGATTGAATGCGACCGCATAACTTTTCTTTTTTCAAAAAAATTTTCAACATCATTGAACTACAATTTATCACATCTGCTGGAAGAAACAAAGGAGTACCACAAACTAAAAACACATTACACTTCGGGTTCTCAATGTTCTGATGTAACTCTTCAACATCTCTCTCTAAGTTTCTACCTCTAAACACTTCAAAACACTTTAACTAATTCTATTCTTATTCATTTGTTTTCGGTAAAAAAGCATTTTCATTTCAAGAGGTCGAAGCCATTTGCTTTCAAAGAAAAATCTTCCTATGCCATTGTTACACTGCATAGGTAAACTAGGTTTTGTATTGTGGACCTATATTAAGCTACCACTCTCAAGTACCAATGTAACAATGATACAAAATAACTTTTGAGATCAAGTAAGAAGATATCCGATAACCTTGAGTGTACTAAAAGAATTTTATGATTTTTGAAGAATGTTGATAACTCTACTCAGCTGGCTTCTATTTTCAAAATCATACAAATTGAACTCTAGCATCAATAGACTTTGTATATCAAGCTACCACAATTCAAGTTTCAAAGATGAATATTTATCATGCATATTTTAAATGACATTCAAGTTTATGGTGCTTTTTGGTTTATATAATGTTATGTGATATCTAATCGTGAATTCATGTTTAGATTCCACATATATATATATATATATATATATATATATATATATATATATATATATATATATATATATAATTTTTACATGTTTTCTCCATTGTTTGGCCCCTACGCTGCAAGTAAATTGTTGCATAGCATGTGGAATGAGGGGGCAGCAGGCCTGAGATGCCTTTAAAGTTTGTTTGAGTGCATTTAAAATGAACTTTTAAGCCTTGCACCCTAAAAGTGACCTCTAAATAACTTCAAACACCTTAACTACCTCATTCTTATTCATTTGTTTTGCAAATAAGAATTTTCATTCCAAGAGGCTGAGCTTTCATTTTTGCTTGTTGGATTGAATGCGAACCGTGACACAACTTTCTTTTTTCTAAAATTGTTCAACATCATTGAACTAATACCAATGTAACAATGATACAAAATAACATTTGAGACTGCAAGAAGACGTCAAAATGGCTAGTGTACTAAAAGAATTCTTATAATTTTTGAAGAATGTTGATAACTCTACTCAGTTGGCTTATTTTTTCAATATCATACAAATTGAAACCTGGCATCAATCGACTTTGTATATCAAGCTACCACAATTCAAGTTTCAACGATGAATATTTATCATGCATGTTTTAAATGACATTCAAGTTTATAGTGGCTTTTTTGTTTATATGATGTTATGTGATATTCTAATCATAATTCATGCTTCTAGGCTGTATATATATAATTTTTACATGTTTTTTCCATTGTTTGGCCCATACACTGCAAGTAAATGGCTGCATAGCGTGTGGAATGAGGGGGCAGCATGCCTAAGACCCCTTTAAAGTTTGTTTGAGTGTTTTCTTTTCATTTTTGTGAGTTTTGTGCCAAGTTTCCTCAAAGAAATGTGGTCTCATAGTAGAATTTCACAAGCTAATGCAATTGGATAAGCCACCCTAGTTATTACAGGTAATGTGAAGTAATTGCATAACCCGCTAGGTTGACTTATGGTAAACCATATTTGTTATTGAGTTTTTTCATCTATCAGCATCTAGTTGTTACTTATGCAATGTGAAGTAATGCTTTGAGTTTGTGATGTAATGCAATACCATACATGAATATAAACTACATAATATTTAACCATTCTTTTATTCTATTGTACATTGATATTTAACCATTGCTCACTTGATTAAATTTTCAAAGATTTTAATCATGTACATGAGGAGGAAATTAAATTTCGATTGTCAACTTCTATATATATCAAATTATCCAATAATCAAGTGTATGTCCATATACAAAAATGGCATCAACACCAACTCAAACAAAGTTTTACAATATGTGGCATGTGCCATCTCGGTATCTATTCAAAATTTAGATGCCAAAATGTCTATCTCATCCTAAACTACTAGTGGATCATCAAAATGGAGCCTCTTTGAAGCACTTGTTGGCTCTAAAGGTAGTTGCACAAGAAAAAGTCAAACCACAATTGAGATTAGTTATACTATATAATTTAAAATTGAATAATTAACATAAAAATCAATACACATTGAATTACAATTGAACTCTAAAATTGAAATCTTGATTACCTAAAATATACTAAGAACTAACCAAACCAACTTTTGTAACGTCAATCTATATATGTGAACAAAAACATGAAATTGATCCAAGTTAGCATAAAATTGTCGGTAATAAGAACATATTTACCAAGCACAAAATAAAATAAACACATACCTCTTTAGGTGTTTCAACACCTCCTCCTTCAAGTGTTCAAATACTTAATCCTTTAGGTGTTGTGGCACTTATCAACAATGATGTATAGCTCACAACCGCCTGTACATAAAAATGACAAGTACATATGAAACTACGAATATATGTCAATGTATGCATAATCAATAAAATATCTTATAAATATTAATTCAATCAAATTTGAGTTCAATTACATTTCCCTTATCTAACATTGTGCCTCCATAGTCTGAAGAGCATCGCACCTCACTCGCACTAGGTGTTTCCTACAAGCAGAGAATAAGATAAACATATAAGTTAATATATAATTTCATTAATGACAATTCAAATGACAAGCAAGTATACAATAAAAAAATGTAAATGAGTGAGTGCAAAAATACATACTGTGTGTGTCTTGAGGCCAAATGAAATGTCCCTAAGGGTGCTATCAATCACCCGTGTGAGCTCCTCCTCAAACATTAACTATTAAATAGACCATGTAAATAAATATTAGTACTTGATACTATCTCTTATTACTATTCATTTTTAAAAAAATGCAAGTTATGAATTTACACCTTAAATGTTACCTGTGTAACTACTCCAATGTCCACCTCTCTAGCAGGAGAGGACTTTGTAGGGTGTGCTCCACTCCCCTACGTGTGATCTACTATAATCTCCACAACCTAGATGTCATAATCAGAAGTTTCTAATGGATGCTCATGGGGTTGTACAATAGGACCCAAGCATATTTTTTGGCACGTATTGCAAATATGTGGACTCGAGGAGGATGATGCAGCAGCACTAGATCCATTGGCAAGATCACCAGACTGTGGCTGAGCTACTGAAGAAGCATGGGAAACCAAAAGACCACTCAAAGAGTGAATGGCCTAGATAGTTTGTGTGGCTACATACTCCGTAATATCTGGATGTTGTACTGGAGGTGGCGGAGGAAGGGGAGGACGGGGAACATGTGAGTGCCTAACTACTCTAGCTACCCCTGGCCTATTCTAGGGCATACCTCCACCAATGCCCTAGAAGGGTTTAATGTCAAAGTAATTGACATGATGCCCTAACAAAAACTAGGCATATAATTTTTTAATAAATTAAAAAGGTACATCAAGATTATTGTTGGGTGGTTTATCAAAAACCATACACCAACTATCCCAAAAGTTATCTACTATGCGTGCACCATTTTATAGAAATTTTTGGTTTGTTAACATTAACTGGCAAACCAGTACTGGGGTTAATAAATAAAGAGGCTATTTGGGATTTTGTTATTTGGAGATCTTTCACATCATCATAAGACAATCCACATGCATAATATTCCCTCATGGTTTCTCGCCATGAATGAAAGGCATTATGCTGGGTGGAGAGGGTTTCTACATTTGTAATTATTCCTATCAATGTGGTTGACATACGGGATAATCGAGGGATTTTCTTATAAACATCACAAATGCCCCTCAATTGCTCCAAATTTTCATGAATTAAGTCTTCAATTGCTGGCTGCGAAGGTGGTGGAGCATTTGGCATTTCTGCATTTTGATTCTCACCGGTGGATTTTCATTCTCAATTGCGGAATTTGCATCTCATTCTTAGCAGCCACACACCGCATTAAAGTTAAAAAATAATTAATCTAATTAAATTAGACAATATAAATGAAAATATTATAAAAATACCCTAGTTTTAAAAAAAATCCAAAAAAAACCCTACTTTTTAACAAAAATCTATAAAATTCTCTAATTTTTAATACAAATACATAAGAAACACTATTTTTAAATCAAAATCCATTAAAAACATTCATTTTTTTTTTTATTATCAAAATCCATTCTAAACTCAATTGTTTCATAAAAATTCAATCAAAAACCCTATTTTAAAAAAAACTCCACAAAAACATTCATTTTTTTTATCAAAATCCATTCTAAATTCAAATTTTTCATAAAAATTCAATCAAAAACCCTATTTTGAAAAAAAACTACCAAAACATTCATATTTTTTTATCAAAATCCATTCTAAATTCAATTTTTTCATAAAATTCAATCAAAAACCCTCTATTTTTAAAACGATCCTCTAAAAAACTATTTTAAATTATCCAAATCTAATTCAAAATTCAATCAAAGCAAATAAAAATAAAAAATCTTACCTTTTCAAATCGGATTTTGGCCAAATCAGATATCCATTACGCAAAGAATCTCCTCATTGTCCACCCGTGGGTTGTTGATTGTGAAATGACTTTAAAACAATGACAGAGTTTGTTTATATATGCTTTTTACAAATCGGATATCCGATTTGGATCAGATATCGATATGGAAAACTAGGATTGGTGTTTGCTATGGTGGTGTGTATTGACACCCGAGCCTAAAAAATGTCAACATGGTATTTTCGCATTTTTGGGTCGATGAAAGACGTGTTTTTTTCCTCATTGCCATTTTTTGGCCCACCATGATCCTGCACATACCCCTAGATTAATTGTTTCATAAAGTTAACCCTAGGGTTATCCAATAAGAAGGAAACAATAGAAATTGTAGTAGATATTTACATATAAGCCAAACAAAGATTAAGAATGATTATACAAATTTTTGCATATTATAAGGTTACTCCATCCATATATTTATATCATATACTCCTTATATATATTGTACATTTTATGCTACAAGAATAGATATATACATCACACATGCTTGGGTGACATTTTTATCTTGTATTACATTCATTTGTATATGTTTTCTTCTCTTCTTGTTTATCTCTTACACCTTTCTTCTTACAATATAATTCAATTCTAATATAGCCTATGGAGATGTATATTTTTGTCCCTCTATATATCTTTGTGCCTCATCATCCCTCAAGAGGTACCACACACCATCATATGTTAATGCAATATAATTTTTGAGCTCTATAGTGATTATAGCTTGTTATTTTTTGTTTTTGGTTCCTTACATACAATTATTCCCTCTTACAATATTATTATAGTGGCATATAGCTTTCCTTTGTGAGTACAAGATCATTCTTGTAGGTATAATGCTTTGCTTCTACTAGTTCTACACTATTACATTAACATAATCATCTATATTTTACATTATTATCTTTATAATTTTAATCACATTTATTACTAATCTATTTTTTTCCACAATTACAAGATCACATATAACTATTATTTTTCTTCCAAGTTTACACTTCCAATTTTTTCATGTTAGGATTTTCATGCTTATACCACTCACATAATTATGAGATTTATGGTTTTTTCCATGATATCCCACCTTTACCTTGACTTTTTAGGATACCTTTGTTGAACATAATGTTCTCATTGATGTCAAATATTTTTCAAAGTGAAATGTTGGTTGTCGTTGTTGCAGATGTTAATGTTATCATTATTGAAAAAAGGCGACATGGGAATTCTAGGTACATATTGAATTGGTGGTTATTTTATGTCTACTATAAAACTTTTGTGGAAGTCTGGAAATGTTTGTGGTAGCTGTAGAGAAGTGGGATTCATCACCCCTGGGGCTCCAGGTCATGGGAGAGCCCTAAGGAATGAACTGTCCTAAACTACCTCAGGTTGTTTGACAAGTTGGGAGACTAAAAAGGAAGGGAAAGTAGCATACCATTTACCTTATGCTAAAAATAGGTGTATTCAAAATTGAGTGAACAAGACACAGAAGTTTCAAACTGTAAAATAGAAAACTCACTGTTTGAGGACAACAACACCGGAACCGAACTCTAGCACGGCGTGTTGGCGTCCTATACAGATAAAGGTTTAGCAAACAGAAAGAAAATGCAAAGGTCCTACTTACAGCTCGATTGACAAAGTTGTACAATTTAACAAAGAGAATGCAAGAAACAGAAAGTACAACAATAAGAATATTGAAAGCTACTCTAATGCAGAAACAACAAAGAAAGAGAAGGAAAAGATACCACTCCACCCACGCTTTGATTCTTCAACTTTAACTTCAAAAGGATGAACTAGCACTTGCACACATGAAAATGGAAAAAAATGTTGGGCTGCATTTTGAGGTGTGCCTCAGTCAGACCCCCGTTTTGGTGTTCCCACCTCCATGGGTAGCTAGATATGCAACAAGATAGAGAAATTGATAAAGAAGAGAAAGGAAAAGACACTATCAAATAGAGTGCAAAGATAGTATGAATGTTACTCTATAAGACACAATGATGCAAATAAAATAACAAGATAAATGCCACCTTTCCTCCTGCTAGCACTCAAGGTCGGGAGGAGAAGATGACACCACACCGAGAGAATGGAGCTTCATCAACCTACAAAGATGGTGGAGTTGCAGCAAGAAAGTGTTGTAGAAGCCAAGTAGAGAGAAAGAATATGTTACAAATATGAGCTAGTTTGGTGGTGTTGTCATTGGTGTTGTCATTGATGTCAACACAGTTCAGTATGTTCATGTTTGTACATGTATAGCTGAGATACTTTTGAGATGTAGTGAGTACATGAAGCTATCTTTATAGTGTTGTAGTTGTGTAGTATTGGTGAGTTTCCAAGTGCTTTTGAGAAAATTAAATAAAGAAGAGAATTCAGAGTGTTGACTATGTTCAGAACGTGCTTTGGTATGTTCTTCGTGTTTCTTCTGTGTTGATCCTATGCTTGTGTGGATATGAAGTATTATTAATAAGTATTTAACAGTAACATATGCTGAGTTTTAGCTTCTGGTGAGATGGTACATGGAAGTTGTGCTCACCAGTATGTGGATTATCTAGCAAGTTTTGATCTTCTATGGATTGGGAGAAATTTTTTTGCTTTGGAGTCCTCTGTTGTTTTGTTTCAAATCATGTGGATCTAGGATATTTCTTGTGAAGGTCTTTCCTATGCTTCAGTGAAGAGGTTTGGAGTTTGGTAATAAGGAATTCATGGTTCAGTATTCCTGTATGAGTTTGCACGGTCTGGGCTGACTGGTGAAACAAATTCAATTATTGAAGTTTGTTGTTTTTGTTGCGGATGTATCTGGAAGGTTCTGAGATGTTTTCTTGTGCTTAATGAAGCATGTTGTGGCATTCATGTGTCATCTTCTTGTTAGGAAGCATGTGCATCAATGTTTATCTGTGTTTTCATTAGGTTTGGCCGACCTGGTGTTTACACTTCATTCTAAGAATAAAATTCAATTAAGGAAGCGTGTAGATGGTTCAAGAAAATAATTTTATTGGTCCACTCTTATTCCTTTCCACCATGGGAATTTTGAGTTGCCAACCTAATTTGAATTTACGAAATGTTGTTTTGTGGCCGACCTTGGTAAATGTTTCTAAGGTTGAGAATGGTATAAAGGCAAGTTGAATTGTGAAGATTTGTATGATAGTGTGATGCAAATTGATGAAAGTAAGCCACAAATCATAAGAGCAGAAGTGTGTGTGCGAGTTGTGTTGAAGACAGTGAGACAAGGTTTTTTGTAATCCTCTGAATTTTCTTTAATTGCAGTGGTGGATCTTTTATTCTCTTTTGTATTTGTAGGTAGTGAGTCTCCCTGTTGGACAATGAGTCCTTTTTGTAGGCAGTGAGCCTTTATACTTGGATAGTGAGTCCTCTTTTGGGCAGTGAGTCCTTGGCAGTGAGCCTTTTTATAATCTTTATATTGTGGGTTAACCCTCACCGTGGTTTTTCCCTTATTGTGTTTTCCACGTAAAAATATGGTGTTCATTGTGTTGATTTTCTTTCTGTTATTTGTATTTAATACTCATATTTAATAACAGAATAGTGTGGTTAAAGAATTGATGAGTGATAAAGTTTTTAAGTATAGATTTGTGTGACAACTGATTCACCCCCCTCTTAGTTGTCCTATGCATGTTTAACAATTGGTATCAGAGCTTGTGGTTCCTTGTGCAGAGCTTAACCGCTTAAGGAAGATTTGATGGTGCACAAATTGGTGATCCCTATGTTTGATGGAACTGACTACAATGACTGGAAGGGACAGATGAGAGGATACATTATCTCTCTTGGTTTTAAGACCTAGAAGGCTATTGAGAATAAGTATACACTTTCGTCTTGTGGTGTTAATTTGGCAAATGAGATCTCTACTTATGAAGAAAATGAGAAGGTGAAGTATGCAATTTGTAGTGGTTTATCTAAAACTGAGTGAGTCAAGGTTAATTCTCTGGATACTGCATATGAGGTCTTGAAGAAGTTGGAAGACATGTATGAAGGAAACGAAAAGGTGAAATTAAAAAAGAGGTTGGCAGCAAAGCTTAGAGGAAAAATGGGATAGTTCAGGAAGCTGCTAGAACTATGATGAAAGTGTCTAATGTACCAAATGTGTATTGGAGAGAGGTGATACTACTATTTATGTTCTTAATAGTGTTCAGATCAAACATAATAGCACAAAGACACCTTTTGAGTTATGGACTGGTAAGACTCCTACTGTGAAATATTTTAAGGTATTTGGACGCAGATGTTATATTAAAAGAGATGATGAAAATCTTGGAAAGTTTGATGCTAGATGTGATGAAGGAATATTTCTTGGATACTCTACTACTAACAAGGCATACAGATGCTTCAACAAAAGATTGAGAAAAATAATTGAAAGTGCTAATGTGAAAGTTGATGAAGACATACACAGACCTATTGAGATAAGTGAAGTTGAACCTAATGATCCTATCTGTAGACATATACCTAAAGAAAATAAGAAGGAAGAAGAAGAAGAAGAGAAAGAAGAAGAGGAACAAGTGGAAGAAGAAGAAGAAGAGGATGAACTGGAACCTGCTTCTAGGACTCCTAAATATGTACAAAAGAATCACCCACAAGATCAGATAATTGGAGACAAGAGTGAAGGAGTGAAGACAAGAAGTAGAGTTGCAGCTGAGGTAAATTTGTGTTTACTTTCTAAAGTATAACCTAAATCTATAAAAGAAGCATGTGAAGATGAAATTTGGATGAGATCTATGAAAGAGGAACTGCGGAAGATAGAAAATAATCATACATGGGAAATAGTCCCTAGACCTGAGAACAAAAATGTGATTGGCTCTAAATGGGTGTTCTAAAACAAACTTAATGAAAATGGAGAAGTAGTAAGGAATAAGGCAAGATTGGTGTGCAAAGGATATTCACAAGTTGAAGGTATAGATTTTGAAGAGACTTTTTCCCCTGTGGCCAAAATGGAAGCTATCAAAATGTTTTTGGCATTCTTTTCCCACAAGACTTTAAGGTATATCAGATGGATGTTAAGTCAGCTTTTATGAATGGTGAGTTGGAGGAAGAAGTGTTTATGGTGCAACCTGAAGGGTTTCAGTTGTCTGAAAAATTGGATATGGTTTGTAAACTGAAGAAAGCATTGTATGGATTGAAGCAAGCTCCCAGAGCTTGGTATGCAAGACTGGACAGATATTTGACAAAGCAAGGATTCAACAAAGGTTTTGCTGATAGTAATCTCTACTTCAAAGTACAAGGTAATAAGATGTTGATTGTAGTTTTTTATGTTGATGATATAATTTTTGGTGGAAATGATGGCATGTGTTAAAAGTTTGCTAAAGAAACGCATAAAGAATTTGAGATGTCTATGATTGGTGAATTGAATTTCTTCCTTGGTCTACAAGTGAATCAAATTGATAAAGGGATATTCATCTCATAGTCTAAGTATGTAAAAGAATTGTTGAAAAAAATTTGGATGGAAGATTCTAAACCGGTCTGTACTCCTATGATAACCGGATGTAAGCTGAGCAAGGATGATGAACCTGCTAAGACTGATCAAAGCAAATACAAATCCATGATTGGCAGATTGTTGTATCTCACCGCTACTAGACCAGATATTATGCATGTAGTGTGTTTAGTTGCTAGATTTCAAGAAGATCCTAGAGAAGCACATCTTATGGCTGTAAAATTGATATTTAGATATCTTAAGGGCACACC
>VDFB02040028.1:0-14823 GCA_007258455.2 Sequoia sempervirens | reverse complement strand
TGTTGAAGAGATGGGATGACTAAGGATCTAGGGGGAGCGCACAAGCCCCCAGGATCCAAGATCCCATGGAAAACCAACATAAGTACAAAGGAACACACATATGTATGATCTGTAGCAAGATAACATACACTAACATACAATGCCATAAAACATGAAGCATACATAATGAAAACACATGGCACAATGGAACATATATATGACAATGAAATGAAAATAAACATGATATAAACAAAAAGAAGACACACTAAAAAATGCAACAAAAACACAAGGTTAGTACTAAAATATTTGAGTTGATAAGGCAAAGAGACCTCGATCTTAAATTGTCTCAAATATCAAACGTCATCCATCAAATAAATGTTAGCTTCCATGAGGACTGAATTAATACACATCACTCATGGAATGCATGGATCTACTGACAAGCGAGATGTGTTATGCTAGGTGGACATGTTAAAAAGGTGTTCATATATCACACCATAGCAAAGTTTGATATTTGCTAGGTGAATCACAAACTAGAAGGCACACAACCTGGTGAAGACCACTTTTCATTGGGTGAGCCCCCAATACAAGGTAGAAAAATGAGAAACACTCTAGGTCTAGTGAGGACCGTTTTTCATTAGGTGTGTACCCATAACTATACCAAGAGTTATACTCCTTGATAATCTCGATAAGGTGCTACAAAATGATCAAGTTTCCACACTTAATTTCAATCACATGAACAAAGTGGAGCAAAAATTCTAATCTCACCTCAAGGGGTGCATAAATGATGATAGGATAAGGTCAAAAAGGTGATTTATAAAAACAACAAAGGGGTGTTGCTTAACATATGAAAGGTCACACCTTAGGGGATATTACTCATGACATCACCACCAAGAGAGGACAAGTCATGGAATAGAAGATCAAACCTTGGGGAATACTAGCTATAGTATTTTTACCAAGGGGAACGCCATATGCCAAGAAGGGTCACACTCTTGAGGCATATCAAGCCCAATATCACCAAAAAGGAGACACTAACATAGATCAAGAAGGCCACACTTTGATTGACAAGGTCACACTTCCTAGGAGATGTATTATATCATCACTAAGAAGGGACCATTTCCCATGCAAACAATTAGCCAGGGACTATATGCCCCCTTAAAATGTCAACATACTTGTTATGCTAGTATTTTAAGGAGAAAGAGGAGAAGAGGGGATTCTTGAAAAGAATGCATGCCTCCCAAAACTAGTTATCCTTTCCCCCTAAGCATAGAGACAAGGACAACCACAATAAGGACTATCATGTTGTTGCCATAAAAAATATGGTTGCACTTAAGATTATACCACCACGAATGACAATGAGCCAAAAACATAAAGCTACAAATGCCACATAGTGATGAGAAACACGATAGGATGAAGATCATTATTGATTAGAGGAATTAGGTGCATCAACACATGGAAGAGAACTACAATCTTTAAGATGTATTTTATTATTCAAGGCTTGACATTTATTGTTAGAATGAACATGCACTCAATATATCCAAAAAATGAATTTTTGTTGTAGAATTTATTTCTTGTTCTTTGAGGAAGAGTAATTAGGTGAGCTTTGAGGAACCTTGACAAGATATTCTATTGATCAAAAGTAAAAGATATTCCTTTTTCTTGTGAAAAAGAGCTTTCTTGCTTACTACAAGATGCCATACATACACAAGACTCTTTAGGTTTAGATTGTGAGGTTTTGCACTCTCCCATAAGGGAGGGTGTAAAATATAATGAACCCCAATCATCAATAAAACATGTGTTTGAAGATGAAGCAATATCATGACCATTATTTATATTCATCCTAGTAGTGTTTTGTGTGATGCTTGTTGACAGTAAGCGAAGGTTTCTTTGATGTTTTCATTTCTTTTGAAGGATAATAACCAAGACCTCTTGTTGTTTCTTGTGTGTTAGGCTCTATGGGGACATGGATACCTTGTTATTTTACACCACATCCTTTTCCATTATAGCCAAATTGTTTCAAGAGTTGGTACCCTCTTCCATAAAGTTTCTCCCATAGAGTTGGTACATCGTAAGTAGATGTGTAATTCGTGTTCTCCTCACCACTAGAAGTTGTGAACTCTTGTGTCTTGGATATTTCAATATCAGGATGTGTTGATACCATCAAAACTTCTTTCTCTTTTCCCTTCATTTTTTGTTATCTTGTATTCCCCCATGAATGTAGGTGTGAAATCTAACAATCCTCAATCATCATCCAATAACTTTGTTACATTTGAAAGACACTTATCTTTATCCTCAACTTGTAAAGGTTCCACTTTTGTAGTTGGTGTCAATTTTCTAAGAGGATCCTTCATTCCCATTTCAGTTTGTAGATAATTTTAAATTTTTTTATCAACTTTTATTGTGTAAACCTTATTGTTGTACATGTATTTCATTGATCGACGAAGCGTTGAAGACATTCCAGTCATTTCATGAATCCATGGTCTACCCAAGAGAATATTGTGTGAAATATCACGAGGCATGACATGGATAGGAGTTTTTAATGTAACCTTACCAACTTTGACAGGTAACATTATCACACCAAGCAGCTTGCTTTTCACGTTATCAAAACTTTTGATAGATAGATAAATGGGTTGAATTAAAGTTTTTTTGCTCCATTTATTTCCAAATATTTACACTACAAACATTGATCCCTGATCCATTATTGATAAGGGTACGTATAATCCCAATTCTATTAATAATAACCATTATCATCAAAGCATCATTTTATTTTTGTGTTTCCAAAGGGGGTAATTCATTTTGATGAAATACAATGTCCAAGTTAGGTGAATTCATAGTTTCAATCAAAGATACCACATCATTTGGTTGAGAACTAGGAGGGATTAAAATATTTTGCAATGCCTTTTGAATCATGCCATGGTAAGCAAGTGATGTTTGAATCAAATCCCACAAGGATATCTTAGTAGGAGTGTTATGAAGTTGCTCAACAAGATCAAATTTTTACCACTACGTTGCAAAATGTTAGGTGCAGGTGGGAGATATGTTTGAGGCAATGGGATGGAAGTTGGAGTTTGTTTTGGTTGCTTATTGTTTCTAGTGCTATATGTGTGAGCTATAGTATGATAACTTGGTTGTTGCGACACATGATTACTAGTAAGTTAATTTGTGAAGTTTAAGATAGTATTTGGAGGTTTAGGAGGTCCTATAATGAGAGGTGACTTAGGAGGTATAATAATTAGAGGACTATTAGGAGGTCCAAAAGGAGTAAATTAGGAGGTCTAATCATTAGAGGACTCTTAGGAGGTCTAATGATTAGAGTAGACCTAATAGTCATTTGTGCATTCATAACCTCAATGGATTTAACTTTAGTTGATGATCTTCTACCAAGGGGGAATCTAATGTAATCCTAGCATATTCATTTATGTAATCCATAAATGTATCAATGATTTCATCCTCTTTTCCAACAATATCTTCCCAAGTAGGAGAGGTAGGGGGAGATTCTCACAACACTCAATGATGGGATCTTCTAACACCAAGACACCTTCTTCCCAAGTAGGTGAGGTATTGGGAGAAGAATAAACATGATTGTAATGATTATCAAGGATTGTATTCTCTTTCACCAAGCTAATCTCATGCATAGGAGAGACTGTGGGAGAGAGATCAATAAAAAGTAATAAAAGAGGGGAAATAAACTCATTTTCATATGCTTCTGACAAAAATTCCTTAAAATTCTTCACAAGATCTAATAATAGAACATGAATTATGATAGAAAAAGATTTTTGCAATGAGAACATGATGTTATGCCCTATGGATCAAGCTAGCAAAATACACAATTACAAGAAAAATAGAGTTTAGAAACAAAATTCAAATAGTAGAAACATACAAAGAATAGTGAAACAAAGATCTAAGAAAAGTTTCAGCCCAAAATAGCAGGATAGAGGTACCTAGGGTGCCTATGTCCTAGATAGGGTTTTTGGAAGTTCAAAGTTTGACTATTTAGGGTGTTATCTAAGGTTTTTGATTCTATATTCAAGCAGGTGTAACAAAGAATATTTTCCAGATTTTTTCCAATTTTATGTTTGTGAATTCGAGGGTGCAAATGTGCAACAATGTTGAATACAAAATGACAATTTTGAAATGTAGAAACAAAATTCAGACAAAAAAATCCTATAGATAATAGAAAAACAGAGATCAGACAAAATTCAAGCAAAAAAAGCAAGAAAAAGGCACCCAGGGTGCCTATGTTCTAGTTAGGGTTTCAAAAAATTCAAAGTTTAAGTATGTTTGTTATTGTTTAATGTTCTCAGTTTTGTGCACAAACAATTTTCCTTGAATATTTTTGACAAATTATGCTAATTTTATGACTATGGAATTGAAAAATGCAACAATGCAACAATGTGAAAAATGCTCGAACAATAAATGGCACTTTGAAATGCAATTTTCATATCTAAGATGCAATAATTGACTAATTTGAAGATGCAAAGTTCTTAGAAAGATGTGAAGATGCGCATGTATATATGTGTATGCATATATGTATGTATTTATGCATGCATGTATGTATGTATATATATATGAACTTTGTGGGAATACCTGCATGCATACTATGTCATTGATATATTATATATTATCAACATATATATTGTGCGTACATACATTTTCCTTATACTTATACGTAAAATACATACGCCCTGCGATAATATACATATAAATGCATATGCTCCATGCTGTGTACCTACGAAAATATTATATATATATGCCCTTATATATCTCTCATATCTATACTCTATATCTCTTTCTATATATACTTATATGCATATCATATGCTCATATACTCTCTCTTTCCATATATAGCCATATATATATATATGAATGAATAGTTAAATGGTGCGGCTTGTTTTCAAATGTGCATGTTCAATTCAATAAGTTGGTATGACTATTAAAATTATTTTGAAATGTTTAAATTATGAAATTCTTATGAAATCTAGAAAACTAAATTTCTAAATTTCATTTGCATTATTTAATTAGTTCTCAGGACTTGGGAAAAGAAAAGGGAAGGATTTTCAATAAGTAATATTAAATTCATTCTTTTATATTACTAAATCTATATCATGGAATCATTGTCGATATCCAATCTAAGATAAATGTGTATGTGAACATTTGACCACGTACAATTACATGTTTTATTATTAAATCTTGGCCAAAGTGATGTAAAGTCATTGCTTATGTTGTCGGTTCACCTTGTCTAAAATTGTATTCTAATTAGATGTATCATACATAGCTAAAGGGTATCTAGAAGTTGCTTGATAGATTAAATACATTAGTACAAACACAAGTTCTCAAATGGCTTGGTAACCTTGAAATTATCTTGGATCTACCACTCTCACAAAGGGTAGGACCACTTATAATAGGAAGGTGTGTGTGGGATCACTGGTCTATGGTTGGAGGAAAAACACTCAGGTGATGCTCTCCCTCTTACAATTGATTGATGAGGACTTAGAATAGTAGAGAGAACATTATTAATTCCTTTTATTGTGATATTACTAATGCACTAGATTAATCTAGTCTTGAGGTGGCAACATTATAATAATATTTGTGTACTATGGACTTGGATAATTAAGTTGTAAACATGACTTCATACTAGCTTGTATTTTTATGTACCTGGATGTACTTGAACAAGGGAAATGAATAATGCAATTATGTATCACTGTATATTATGTATCTTTTTATTATGCATATGAACATGTATATGTATATATATATATATGCGCACACATGCACACACACACACACACACACACACACATATATATATCGAGAATGGTATTTGTTTATAAATGCATATAAACATTATTCCATAAGGATATGCAATTCTTGTATGAGCATATATGAATAAATACTTATTTAAATTACTTTGAAGAATGTTGTATTCTTAAAATAAAGATAATAATAATTTGATTATAAATGTATATATGGACATGTGTGTATATATGTATGAATATATATATATATATATATATATATATATATATATATATATCTATATATATGTGTATGCATATATGTATGTATTTATGCATGCATGTATGTATGTACATATATGAACTCGTAGATGCACACACATATATATAATGTGTATATTATATGTATCATGCATATATATGTGGGTACATACATACCTATATATATACATATAAATATATATGTATACGCACATGTGTATATATACTGTATATATATACATATAAATACATATATATGTACATATGTACACACACATATGAATGATTGCAATGGTGCAATCATTTTCAAATGTGCATGTTCAATTCAATAAGTTGGTATGACTATTCAAATTATTTTGAAATGTTTGAATTATGAAATTCTTATGAAATCTAGAAAAATAAATTTCATTTGCATTATTTAATTAGTTCTCGGGACTTGAGAATAATTGGAAAATAAAAGAGAAGGATTTTCAATAAGTAATAAATTGAATTCATTCTTTATATTACTGAATCTATGTCATGGAATCACTGTTGATATCCAATCTAAGATAAATGTGTATGTGAACATTTGACCACGTACAATTATGTGTTTTATTATTAAATCTTTGGCCAAAGTAATGTGAAATCATTGTTTGTGTTGTTGGTTCACCTTGTCTAAAATTGTATTCTAATTAGATGTATCATACATAGCTAAAGGGTATCTAGAAGTTGCTTGATAGATTAAATACATTAGTACAAACACAAGTTCTCAAATGGCTTGATAACCTTGAAATTATTTTGGATCTACTGCTCTCACAAAGGGTAGGGCCACTTATAATAGGAAGGTGTGTGGGGGACCATTGCTCTATGGTTGGAGGAAAACACTCAGGTGATGCTCTCCCTCTTACAATTGATTGATGAGGACTTAGAATAGTAGAGAGAACATTATCAATTCCTTTTATTGCGATATTACTAATGTACTAGATTAATCTTGTCTTGAGGTGACAACATTATAATAATATTTGTGTACTATGGACTTGGATAATTAAGTAGTAAACATGACTTCATACTAGGTTGTATTTTTATGTACCTGGATGTACTCGAACAAAGGAAATGAATAATGCAATTATGTATCACTATGTATTATGTATCTTTATATTATGCATATGAGCATGTATATGTATATATATACATATATACATACATACATATATATGTATATCTATAAACACATATATATACATATACATATATACATATATACATGTATATACATATACATATATACATGTATACATGTATATACATATACATACATATACATATATATGTATGTGTCACATATCTTTCTTTGCTCACTATGTGTATGTATGTGTGTATATATGTGTATGCATATGCATATACCCTGCTCTCTCTCTCCCCACTCCCCCTGCTCCCCCACTACCACTGCTGCTGTCTATATATATCCACCATACATATATATATATATACATATACATATATATATATACATATACACTACATATATATATACATATACATACTACCTCTCTTTCTTATACATATCTATACATATATATATATATGCACTTGTCTATACATATACATATATATACACACCTTACCTCTTTTACTCTTTCCCTTTCCTACTCCACACCTTTATATATATATATATGTATATGTATGTATATATTTATATACACCTATATATGACATACTCAATAAATATATGTATGTACTTATATATACATACCTATATAACATATATATATATACATATACATATATGTATATATGTATACATATACATACATATACATATATATACATACATATATATATACATATATATACTTGTATACATATACATACATACATATATTTATACATATACATACATATGCACTTCTTTCTATATATATGTATATATATACATACATACATATATATATGTATATATATACATACATACATATATTTATGTATATATATATATCGAGAATGATATTTATTTATAAATAGATATAAAAATTATTCTATAAGGATATGAAATTCCTGTATGAGCATATATGAATAAATACTTATTTAAATTAGTTTGAAGAATGTTGTATTCTTAAAATAAAGATAATAATAATTTGATTATAAATGTATATATGAACATGTGTGTATATATGTATGAATATATATACATATATATATATGTATATATATATGTATGTATATATATATATATGTATGTATATATGTGTATGCATATATCTATGTATTTATGCATGCACATATGTATGTATATATATGAACTTGTAGATACACACACATATAATGTGTATATTATATGTATCATGCATATATATGTGTGTACATACATACCTATATATATACATATAAATATATATGTATACACACATGAGTATATATACTGTGCATATATACATATAAATACATATATATGTATATGTACACACACATATGAATGATTGCAATGGTGCAATAATTTTCAAATGTGCATGTTCAATTCAATAAGTTGGTATGACTATTCAAATTATTTTGAAATGTTTGAATTATGAAATTCTTATGAAATCTAGAAAACTAAATTTCATTTGCATTGTTTAATTAGTTCCCAGGACTTGAGAATAATTGGAAAAGAAAAGAGAAGGATTTTCAATAAGTAATAAATTGAATTCATTCTTTTTATATTATTGAATCTATGTCATGGAATCACTGTCGATATCCAATCTAAGATAAATGTGTATGTGAACACTTGACCACGTACAATTATGTGTTTTATTATTAAATCTTTGGCCAAAGAAATGTGAAATCATTGCTTGTGTTATTGGTTCACCTTGTCTAAAATTGTATTATAATTAGATGTATCATACATAGCTAAAGGGTATCTAGAAGTTGCTTGATAGATTAAATACATTAGTACAAACACAAGTTCTCAAATGACTTGATAACCTTGAAATTATCTTGGATCTACCACTCTCACAAAGGGTAGGGCCACTTATAATAGGAAGGTGTGTGGGGGACCACTGGTCTATGGTTGGAGGAAAAACACTCAGGTGATGCTCTCCCTCTTACAATTGATTGATGGGGACTTGGAATAGTAGAGGGAACATTATTAATTCCTTTTACTGTGATATTACTAATGTACTAGATTAATCTCGTCTTGAGGTGACAACATTATAATAATATTTGTGTACTATGGACTTGGATAATTAATTTGTAAACATGACTTCATACTAGCTTGTATTTTTATGTACCTGGATGTACTTGAACAAGGAGAATTAATAATGCAATTATGTATCTTTGTATTATGCATATTAACATGTGTATATATATATGCATACATACATATGTATGTATATACGTGTGTGTGTATATATATATATATATGCATATATATATAAATATATGCACATATATATATAAATATATGCATATATATACATATATATGTATATACAAACACATATATGCATATGCATATGTATATGTATATGTATATGTATATACATATATATACATATATATAGATGTATATGCATACATATACATACATATATATGTATATATATGCACATATATATATGTATGTATATATAAGCATATACATATATATGTGTGTGTGTATATATATGTATATACATATATATCTATACATATACATATACATATAGACGTATATATATACATGTACATATATGTGTGTATATATACATATACATGTATGTATGTATACATACATGTATACACACATATGAATAATTGCAACATGGTGTAATTAATTTCATATGTCCAATTTAATAAGTCAGTATGACTATTCAAATTATTTTGAGACATTTGAATTATGAAATTCTTATGAAATCTAGAAAATAAATTCCATCTTCATTATTTAATTAATTCTTAGGTCTTGAGAATAATTGAAAGTCCATGTTCAATTTAATTAGTCAGTTTGACTGTTCAAATTATTTTGAGATGTTTGAATTGTGAAATTCTTATGAAATCTAGAAAATAAATTCTATTTGCATTGTTTAATTAGTTCTCAAGACTTGAGAATAATTGAAAAAGAAATGAGAAGGATTTTCAATAAGTAATATTGAATTCATTTTTTTATATTACTGAATCTATGTTGTGGAATCATTGTCGATATCTAGTCTAAGATAAAGGTGTACATGAACATTCGAGCACCTATGATTATGTGTTTTATTATTAAATCTTTGGCCATTTGAGCAATGCAAAATCATTGCTTGCATTGTTGGTTCACCTTGTCTAAAATTGTATTCTAATTAGATGTATCATGCATAACTAAAGGGTATTAAGAAGTTGCTTGATAGATTAAATATATTAGTACAAACACAAGTTCTCAGATGGCTTGATGACCTTGGAATTATCCCGAATGTACCACTCTCATGAAGGGTAGGCCCACTTCTAATATGAAGGTGTGTGGGGGATCGTTGGTCTATGGTTGGAGGAAAAACACTTGAATGATGCTCTCCCTCTTGTAGTTGATTGCTGAAGACTTGGAATAGTTGGGAGAACATCCTTAATTCCTTTTATTATGATATTACAGTACTATTAATCTCATCCAAAGGTGACAACATTGTAATTATATTTGTGTACTATGGAGTTGGATAATTAAGTTGTAAACATGACTTCATACTAGCTTGTATTTTTATGTACTTGGATGTACCCGACCAAGGGAAATGAATAATGCAATTATGTATCACTGTATATTATGTATCTCTGCATATTGTATGAAAAGGAAACTATGCATTTAATTTATTTATAATTTATATATAAAAAATAGTTTTTTTAAATTAAATGAACTAGATTGGGTTCATTACATCATCTCTCACGAGATTGAATAATCCACTTAACACTCATTGTATCTAAGCGATGCTCATAGGGGCAAAGCATTGGGGCTTCCCAGGTGGTCATCCATCATAGTACCACTTCAACTCAAACACACTCAACCATGGAGTTTCCCCCAAGATCAAACCCACTTAGCTTGCCAACCCATTTGCAATACCTTCAACAAGTGTTGTGCCTTATGAAATATTCATTAGAGAACACTTTTAGCTCATCCATTTATAAGTACATGGTATTTTTTGCAACATGTAAAATTACGATAAGAGGCGAGTAGATGTATGAGAACGTGTTTATGGGGATAAGTGAAGGGTAAGGGGATGAGCCCAACTTCACAGAAGATTATGTCATTTATCAATATATAAATGTATCACAGATGACTTTTCAAATATAAGTAAGAAATGAAATGAGGGTAGATATTTTGGTTGTGCAAAATGTTATTATTTTAAAAAAAGAAAAGGGTATAAAAAAAACGTGATCTCGACATCACCAATACGCAAAAAGTATTGTTAGAATATTATTATCTAATATGGAACTATTCGAATAAGCGATAAATCGAAAGTAACTTGAATTGTTAGAATCTTAACTTTTCATCTTTCATGATAACTTATTACTATATACCAACCATCTAAACATCTATTTAATTATTTCATGAACACCTTTATTCTGGCGGCGAAATCTTTGTAATGAATTAACATTATTTCTTTCCTTGTTTCTTTATTCCAGCGACGGACCGCTAAATGTGATCCGAAAACCCTGGATTTCACAAAAACACAATAACCGTGCCAGGAAACAAAAACTATCCCAAACGCGTATAATTAAACTGTAAATCACTTTCAACAATGAAACAAAATGGAACTCTTGGGACTTGGATGAAAATAACGAAGAATTATTTATTAGCAATTTACTTGTGTGGAAAAAAATTAAAAAATTCCCTAACCATTACAAGTGAAGATTTGAAGGGGAAGCTAATGGGGGTTTTGATAGCAGTGGAGGGAAATTGCATTGGGTTCAAACTGCGCGGGATGATTGCCTTCCTATAAAACAAAAACAGGGGCTAATAATTTATAAACTGATCTTATATGTGCTCGCTGTGGAGCTTTTCATTTGTTAAGAGATAAGTAGAGAGCAATGGCCGACGGGAAGGGCAAGCTGAAAGTGAAAACCAAGATGACGAACATAAAGGCAGAGACGCTTCTCGTCCCCGCAGACTCGGATCTCCTAAAGCCTCTCAAAGTGAAGAAAGAGGCCCAGTCACCCAAGGATATCAAGGATAACTCCAAATCTGGCTCTGTCAACACCAAGGGGAAGCACATAAGTGCTTCATCTGAGAAGGGCCACACCCATGACGACAAGAGTGAAAAAAAGCAGAGGAAGCTCTATGACTTGCCCGGACAAAAGCGCGATCCCCCACAGGAGGTATGGCATTGCTATATTCTCTTGCTGCATTGCTTCTCCAATGCCATTACTACTAAATTGGGTGGGCTTTCTTAATAAGTGTCATCCCTTTATCTCTCTTATTTACTGGTGTTGGGATTCACAGCTGGGGAATATGTAATATTGTCACTTTTGTAATCTACAGAGGGACCCGTTGAGGATTTTTTATGAAACCCTGTACGAGCAGATACCTACGAGCGAGATGGCTGAGTTTTGGTATGTGCACTTGTTAACTATTGTCCATTTGCAGTGCAGTACGCATTTCTTCTTTAGTATAGTTGACGAAATACACCAATAAAAACTAAGTTTGGCCTCTATATGAATTTGCCAATGCAAGTAAATGGTGCCTGGTGATGCCACCCTTTTGTTGATTGTGTAATGTGCTTGCTCCCTCAGAACAATATGTTGTTTCTTCAAACCCTGCTTAATATGTTGTTTCTTCAACTCGAGAACTACATTCTTTTTGTTAGTATATAATTTTTATTATTCATTGTACTTGTATATGGTATAAATTTAAAGTGTAAGTTTAATTTAATTAATTTTTATTTTTTAGATTTATCTTCTTGATGCATATCTTTTTGATTTATTAATATAAAAAGCATTTGGGGATTTTGTGCTTGCATTCTAGAAAAGTCTTCTATTATTAGTGAACTCACCCGTGCACTGAATTTATGATTTGTTGGGATTCATCGTATTGTGTATAAGAGAAGACACTACTTCCAATTGTAGGCTTTTTTGGGACAATATTACTAGTACTTGGTGAAACTTTATATCAATTAAATGTTTTCTTTGTGTGTGGTTAATATATTTTGTGAGACTAGTTTTTCTAGTCTAGATCTTGTTTTTGTGCTTTTTTATTTTTTATTTTTTACATATAAATTTTTTCAACAGAGTATTAGAGCAGTTTGTTGGTTAGGCTAGTCTCTAAGATAGTTTTGTAGTGCTTCTGTGTTCTTGGATTTTCTTTAACTGCACTTGTTCCAATTATAGATCAACCTTTTGTACTTTGCTTGGAGAATATTCAAATCTCAAAGTATCAAGAAGTTTTTCCATGTTTTGGCTTGAAACATTTCTTAAAGGAATATCAAATTAAAAACATCAATCTGTTATTTTGAAAAAAAAAACCAGATTTTGCTTTGGTCTTGTGTTTTTTGAATTGAGCCAAGGTCAACTTTCGCATAAATTTTTACTAGAAGGTATATATCCCAATGAGAGCAAACTTTCTTTATTTGGAAAAGTCTGATTCAGCCTTTGTAAGGTGATTTTGGGCTGTCTTGGGATTTGTCCAAAAATGAGATTTTGTTGGGGTCCTATAAGATGATTTTGGAATTCAAAGCATATTTTTCTTTCTATTACAAATTTCTTAAGCTATTTAAAATTTGTTGCATCAATCTTCCTCAATAGCTTTCTAGTGGTGCCCTTGTAGTGAGAAAGGCTACCTCCTCTCTACTATTCACACACTCTAATAAATTTCTTCCATGGTTGATAGGATTACATATTTGAGCTTCATTATACCAATATTTTTTGTTGGTGATCTTGCTTATAATTTTTGGTATTTCATTTGTAAGCCCTTTTTTTGGCATTTGGGTTATACTTCTTTCTTGCACCTTGTGGTATATGATCATAGTAGAGGATCAACCCACTCATTCTTAGCTTATGGAGCATGTTTTTAGGTGAGTAGCCACCTTGGTTTCTATATATGAGCACTTTAGGTGGTGTTTTTTTGACTTTTTGTCCACTTCACTCAACACCAATAGCTTTGTTACAATCTTTTGACAGTTTTGTGTCTTCTCCATTTGCCTCATTTTTAGAATGCTTGCCCAAATTTATGTCATTGTTTGGTGGTAAACATATTCGACTTGAACATCAGCTATGCCATGCTTCTTTCAGTATCAACTTCAAAATTTCTCATCCTTAATCTGTATTTTGGGATGGAGGTGTACTTAAGGGGGGTTATACTTCACTTCTCTAATCATTCTTCAAGTTAATCTTAAGGGGGATCTTAGTTTATATGTTTTTCATTATAAACTTGTAATATTAATCATGCTTGTGTCCAAGATAAGAAATTATACTCATATGTTATCTCTAATGTTAAATATAAGCTTAGCTTAGAGAATCTTTTATTATAAAACATTTCTCCTCCATGCCCTTTTTTGTTTTTAAAATATAAAAGTCATTGAGGATTTTGTGCTTGGACTTTTCTTATAGAGGAAGTCTTTGTTATTAGGTAACTATATTATGCATTCCTCAATTTAAGAGTTTTGAAGATTTATTGTATAGTGCAAGAGAAGAGGGTTTTGCTATTGTAATTTGTTTTGGAGATTACTACATGCACTTGGTGTGACCTTGTATCAACTATGCATTTTTCTCCATGAGCATAATTTACCTTACGAGATTAGTTTTCCTAGTATAGATCTTTTATTTGTTCAATTTTATATTTTCTCAATTAATTGGATATTTGGAATTTCAATTCTCTTCCCAACCTTTTATATGAAAATCATCCTAAGTAAGTTTGTACATACATTGGTAATTTCTCATCTATTCAACTTATCCTTCTGAATATAGG
>VDFB02040027.1:0-17812 GCA_007258455.2 Sequoia sempervirens | reverse complement strand
TAAGGCAAATGGTAAAATGGAATTGAAGGACTGATTGAACTAAACAAGTCTCAAGTCTAAATGTACAATCATTGTCCAGAAGGAAACTAAAAGTTGGACGCATAGGTGTTTCCCCAAAATTTTGAAAACTGACAAATGCAATGTATGACCCAAAAAATGCGGTGCAAAATCATACTCTTGCGGTGTAGTATCAGTCAATTACGGTGCATAGGAAAATGTGAGTTTTTGACTTCCTAGGGTTTATGATAGTTACAACATTTTTCTGATAATTGCGATGTTTAAACTGGCAATTGGGGTGTTCTTGTTTTTTGGTCTCAAATTGATGTTTTCTAAATGATTTTTTGTTTTGGGCAATTTTTAGATTTGATCATAAAACACAAAAAAACACTTAGAAGTCATATTAGGCTATTTGGACTCTTTGACTCTTGGAAATTGAAGTATTTTGCAAGTTTTCTTCCAAAAAACTCACTAGGCCTTGGTTCACAAACAATATAAGCAAGCGCAACCTAGCTAGAAGTAATAAGGTTATCTACTAAAGTGGTCTTACCACACCTTTTAGTGTTTTTAAATATGAGTACAAGGAGTGGGTAACAAGGGTATGCCAAGGTCATGTACCACCATAACACCCCTTGCCTTGAAAGGATGAATCCCAAACAAGGAATCGTGTCACCTCAACCAAGCATTGTACGTGGTAACTTCTTATGACAATGCTATCACGATGCACCACAATAGTAGACAACCAAAAAGGTCTTAAGCTTCTAAACATAATGGTTCATAGTGGAGGAACTCTGAAGAACACCATGACTTAGTAGCGATGGGAGACCAAAATCTCTAACCTACATCTAGAATCACTTAGGACTACAAGGCCCACCCCCTAAGGCACAAGTGGATTGAGCTCACCTTTTATTGTTTTCACTTTTATATAGCTTATTGGAGGTATATATGTTGGGGGTCATTCCCTGGGGTGAAACTCCACAGACAGGCCCACCCTACTCAAAATAAAAAAATCTAAAAAGCTTGTGTATTGCTATTTGTCATCACTCAGGAATCATATGTAGTGCAAGGGGAGATGATACTCAAGACTATACTATGATGCTACTTCTCATCACCCAAGAATCACGCGTAGCGCAAGGGGAGAGGATACTTTAGACAAACACGCATTCGGTAACTAACTCACATGCGTGCAAGTGCACAAAACACGAAAAACACTTGTTCTTTTTAAGCACCAATTCAAAATGTTACTAATTTAGAAATCACAAACATGCAATGGAACGCTGCAAGAAATTGGATTAGTAGTTTGGTTCAAATTCTTCTCCCAATGTTTTCCACAAGCTAAAAACCATACATCAGTAACCAAAAGGCTCTACCCTAACAAATGTAAAAAGTAGAAAAATGAAATTTAACTCAATTTTATACCCTCTTTTTGCTTGATAGTCAAATGTGGTGCAAAAAGGATCAAATACGTCAAAAAATTGACAAAAACGACTCAAGAAATGATGACTATGGTTTTGTAAATGGTGACTACACATAGTAATTGATGATTGCAATGTTTGAAGGCACAGATGTGGCACAGAAATCTGTAACTAAAACTCATAAAGATCTAATCAATAAAAAATAGAAAATCTAATGATGCCAATGATGTAAGATCATTGTCAAAATGTCAAAAAAAAACCAAATCCCTATCAAATGATCATAAATAACAATAATGAAGCAATTATAATATTTGCAAAATGGCAATTAGATGTAGCATTCTGGGTGACAAATGTGATGTAGAAAACCTCCCATGCATCACTATGAATGATGATTACGACGTATGAAGGCACGATTGCAGCGTTGCATAGAATGATTGCATCATACACTTGAAAATTCAAATTTTTTGAAAAATTTCACAAAATTTAGTTAGTTCACGTCAAGTTCACCAATTTGTAGATAGAGGAAATTCGGGGAAAAAACATGAACCATCGATAGCAACCACAAAACTACCTAAATTCAAGTCATAATGATTTGAATCCAATAATGAAGCACAAATGACAATAGAAATCACAATAATAAAGCAATAAAACCTCAATTCCTAAGCCATAGTTGATTCCCCTTCATTGCTCTTCTCCATTTTGCTTTGTTTGCTCTCAGATTTGTAGTATGCAATGTATTGGATAAGATTGATGTGTAGTAGCAAGATCTCAAGATAGTGATCTTGATGTGTAGTAGCAGGATCTCAAGATAGTGATATGATAGCAAAACTCCAAAGATTGTGGTTAACCTTGAAATGGAATTGATAGCTTACTTTTATAGAAATCTTAATTCAAATGAAGGGTGAGGATTGAATGATGAGGTATGACATGATCAATGAATGAGATTGATTGAGAAGAAAAGAGATAAGGATGGGAAGAAGGGACCGTGATCCAAGAAATTAGGTGAGAAATAGGGTTTGGATAAGAATAAATATATTAAATAACTACCATAATTATTTAATTTAGGAGAGGGAAAATGAAAATTAAATATTAAATAATTGAAAACAATTATTTAATAATAAATGGAGGGAATAATTAAATAATTAGAAACAATTATTTAATTATAAAGGAGAGAAAATGATAAATAATTAAATTAAAAAATAAGTTTATTTAATTATAGAAGAAAAGGGGTGAAGAATAATTAAATAAATAATTATTTAATTATAGAGAAAAGGGGGGGAAATGAAAATGAATAATTAAATAAATAACAATTTATTTAATTAAAATTTATTTAATTAATCAAAAGAAGAATAAAGATAAAGTGAACTAATTAAGCAATATAAAATTATTTAATTAATAGAAGAAAGTGGTATTAGGAAAGAATCAAATAATTAAAATTATTTAATTATGTATGGAAGATGGAAATTAGTATGAAAATGTTGTTCACATGCTAAAGACATTTTTTAGTGTCTACATTTACTAAATAACTTTTTTCATACATTAGTTTATGTCAACTATAATTAGTTTATTATAATGAGATTGATTAATCTTTCATAAGATAGATGGAGGAAAGTACTAGGCCCCAATGTAATATTATGTCACCTAAAAATTAAAAAAATAGATAAATGAAATACTTATTATATGTTCATCAATTATTTCGTAGGTAAATTGAGTGCAAACATACCTCAAAAATTAAAGAAAATTTTATGAATCATATTGGTTGTATTATTTTAACGATTGGGGACTTGGTGAAGGATGCACTAGCTCACCTCAAAGTTTGTGTCGATGTTGACCAAATTGTATACCATTAAATTACTAATTATGGATAAAGTCAAATATGAGGATTTATTTCTTTGTGACCTTGAATGGATATCAACTTATTAAATGTGACCAAACATGTCATAAAGTGGGACATGGGTCATTAAGCGGAAAGAGTCAATTGATTTCCTCGATAACATAGGTAAAATTAGGATATGAAAGATACTCACGTCCTAACTCATTAGAAATGAAACCAAGGAATGTGCACTTTGTTACAATCAAATTAACTACTAGGTCAAAGTTAAATTTAAGGATTCTATACATTTTAAATGCAATGAATAATCCACCTATATTTTAATAGGGTTGAATCTAAGGTGTTAATTAGTAAGTAGATGACCCTTGGTTCCAAGATATTAGCCTTACAAACACATCCCATGATCAACTAGGTCAACCCTAGAAGAGTATAAGAAGTTATGTTGCAAGTAAACCCTAATCATGGTCATATGGGAATTCCTTAGAGTAACTTTTGCACTTGAATTTGGGATGTTATGGCATGGCTTGTGTAGCTCAAACTAGGGATAGTTTCTCAATGCAAGTTAATACATGTACACTTGGGTGGTAAATAGTTTTTAATTAATGTTTAATTAATATTAAAAAAAAATTATCGGTTTTCTTAGTGGAAATTTTGGGCATTACAATATGACAAATAATATCAATATTCTAGAATAATCTAGATTGGAAGTTATTTTTATGTTTACACCCTAGGTATTCAAGTACATTTTCCAAGAGTGTTAGATAATGAAATTTTAATCCTGACATGATCTTGACACTCTAAAGATAAGAAAAAAGATAGTTCATTTTATTTAGGAGGTCAAATAGTGAAGTGCATATCTCTCTCAATTCATATATTTTTTCTAATTTTTGGAGGGTTGATCAAATATTTACTAAAGTTTCCATAGTCTAGATTTTAGGCCATTTGGAGTAGATTTGAGGGACTTATTGTAAAATCAAGATTTCCACCAATTTTTCTCCCATGGTAGAAAAATCGTATTTTTAAAAAATTGAGGTGTTGAACAAGGGCACATTGATCCACCAATATTCCTAATTTTAAGTCATTTGGAATTGTTTTGAGTAAGTTATTACAATTTTAGGATTTTTCATAAATTCACTCTATAGGTTGTGCTTTTTGGAAATTTTATATTTATTTACATTTTTAGAAAGATTGAAAATAATAATTAGGGTTTATTCTTTAAAATTTTGATTTTGTGCCTAATTTTCTTTCAAAATCATTTGATCAAAGTTTGGTAAAAAAAAATTGTATTATCAAGCATTGGAATGGTGGTACCACAAACTAGATGTAGGGGTAAGAATCCCTACACTCTAAGAAATACTCCTAAGAGGAGATGAATACCATATCCATAGAATATGGAAGGGGAGAAACAAGATGAAAAAGAAAATCTTAGTCAATGGTGTTAGTTAATAGATTTGTTCTTTGAAAATGAATGAAAGAAAATGACTCAGAATGCCCAACAAGAAGAGCAAATAGTACTAACAGTTGAGTCACTCACAATAGTATCTACAAGTGCTCTTTGCTTATTTTACAAGGCGTAGCTACCTTCAAAAGATGTGCAATGAATGGAAAATACTGGGGTATGCTTTTAACCAAAAAGCAGGAAAGGAACGCTAACATTTACCCATAACTATGAAAGTAAATGTGATGAATTGATTCAGAATGAAGTGAATGTAGACAAACGATACAAAGCCCATTTATTCCACACCCACAAGAAGAAACCAAAAAAGAATGAGCAGTAAATTTCCCCTTCAATAGATGAATTATTCTGCATTCAAAGTTCCAGAAATAATTGCACATATAGTTTGATATAACAGAATCAATATTGGAAAGAAATTGCAAGAGCCCAAAGTCTATTGACAATCAAAAGAAACATTTGCAAATGCAAAGATCTGAAAACACTTTCTTTATTTCTCCAATATCAAAATGTGAGAACAAAGGCCCAATACCCTGTACAACCAAGTGTATTGAAAGAAAAACCTAAGACTGCCCTTACTTCCCCTATTTTCGAGAAAAGCCCCCTTAAAAAAAAAGATCCTTCAACAAGAAACTTGGAGGCCTATATATACATGCACTCCAAAACTGTTGCATTACAAAATTAATGATCTTGAAAATGACCGACGACAATGATTGAGAATGATGACCATTTTTTAGAAAAGATGTTATTATTCTTTGCCGCAAAAATATTCCATGCATGTTGCTAAACCGCTGGAGGTTCCAAAACTCTATACAGCTCCACTTGCATTTCCATAACTAAATTGTTGAATTCAGCGCATTCTTCTTCTTCTTCTAAAACAAGGATCACCCTATTGTACTCGACATAGCTAGTTTTCTCCTTCCAGGCCAACAAATGCAACTAAGAGATGATATCGAATTGCTCCTCCTCTGGCCAACTCAAATCAGGTTGCAAAATAGGTACCAGCTCATCTTCCCATTCCCCGACCTCACCAGGAAGTACCATTATGAGAAAACTCTGGAATCAAAAAATGTGTTGCCACATTCCCTTGCATGTAGGCTTATTTAACTTTAGCAGAATAAGTTGTCATTTATTCACTAAGCAAAATGTGTCAAACCATTTCACCAACTTTCTTATTAAAGAGTTCTCTTTTCAGAAGATTTTTAAAGATTATGTTAAATTTTTCATTGAGGTCTCAAGACATTCCTTAAAAGCGTCATACAATTCATTAAATGCACTGATACTTTGGAAATGATATATCTCGCTGAGTTCACCCCATCTCTATGAGCTAGAACTTTGTAACCATGGGTCGGAAGTTCTAGAGTTTCAAGAACTGTCGATATCCCGACAACATAAAACATCACCTCCGAAGATTGTGAGAAGATCGGGTGATTTTGACATTTTGAAACCTAGCGACTCGGTTAAGGAACTTGACAGGACCGCTATTTTTATAGGATTTGTCAAAGCTGCAACTTAGACAGAAATGCACAAGTTTAAAGATTATCATGAAAGGATAAGGTTATAAAACAAATGACTTGGAATAAAATTTTTGGGGGTAACAAATGGTTGAACAAGTGAAGGGAAAAAAGTCACTAGTACAAAGACATGATGTCGTATATCAAGGATCTAATGCTACAAATTCAGGGCTCTACTCTCAATAAAATTAGCAACATGGTTTTTAAGGCAATTAAGGTGGATCTTCTAGGCTAGATAATTCAAATCCAAATGCTAGCAATGATATAAGATCTCAAAACTTGCTACCAAAGGTGGATATGTACAAGTTTGATAGAAATGATACATTAACTTGGATAAATCACATGGATTTTCTTATGTGCATCAAATTCTAAATGGGAAAAAAGTGACAATGAATTCCTTATATTTAAAACTAGATAAGTTTATTTGGTATAGGTGGATTTGTGCTTAAAAGAAGAAGGGTCTCAGTGTTAATTGGTGAGTTTTTGTTGATGAATTATAGTCACACTATTATAATATCATGGGAAATAATTACTTTAGTTGATTAGAAAGTTGTGCCTAATAACATATCTATCAATGATTGTATTTAATAGTTCCAAAATCTATCATTGTGTAGAAATAACTATAAATAAAAAAATTAATAATTTATTTCTTGGTGGGCTCAAGGATCACATCCAATATGATTTTTGAATGTTTAAACCAAGTCATTTATATGTCTTTTATCATGGCACATAGGGTAGAGGAAAAAAATACTCCTAAAAGGTATGAATTTACTAGCAACAAAGATGAGAATACTCCTCCACTATCATCCCTTCAATATATGAGACCGTCTCCCTGAAAATGAAGAAAAAGTGGCCAAAGGATTATGTTTTGATTGTCATGGTAAATAAAGTAGAGAACATGGGTGATCCCACAATAATGGTTTACACTTTTTGGTCAAACTTGACATTGAACTGAATTTTTTTACCTAAATCTTCACTTTCGGGCACCTATAGCTATTAAACCATGATGAATTTGAAGATGATACAAACTAGTGATTTGTGACATTTTTTTGTAGATTCTAAATATATTCTTTAAAAAATTTGGAATCAAATTGCATTTATTTTTCCATTGCCTTTTAAACCTAGTTTTTAACAGTAAACACCATTTTTAAAGAGTGATGTTCACCATAAACAACATAACTTTATTTCTATGAAGGATAAAATTCTATTTTTTTCAAATTTAGATTTGTAACTACGATATCTAGCACATTCATTTGGTTTCATAGTGTTTTATTAAATATTTTTTTCTTAATTAAGTTTTGAAGTCAAACCAATTACAATTTAGACATAGGTAGACTGTATACAACATAACTTTTTTTGTATGTATCGAAATTCAATTTTTTTTGTTGGATCAAGAACATCAATACCTAGCATGGACATATTTTTCAAAAAAAATTTATAATCTACTATTTTTTGACATGTGCAAAACAAAGAGCTTGAATTTTCAGTGAAAAACCTATGTTTAATTAAACTTAAAAATACATAATAAAACCAAAATATATTAAAATTATATTTGATGGATATCTCATTCTAAGAACTACCATCATCCAATTGGGTTTGTGAATTTGATTCCATTTTCATCTTCAACCCAAGCTCGAAAAGGCAAAATTTTGCAGAAAATTATTAGAGAGGGAAAAGGGCAAAAAAGGGGGGTTCAAGCAAACACCCTGGACCCCTTCAAGTGAAGGGGGTTTTCGCTCGAACCCCCATTTTTTGCAATTTTCCTTGTTTTCACTAAAAAAAGTGCCAAAAATTGGATGACATCACAAAGGGGTTCGCTAGAAGGGGGGTTCGAGCAAATCTCTTTTTGGGTTCACGCGAACCCCCCCTCGAGCAAACCCCTAAAAACCTAATTTTTTTTCTTTAGAGTGTTTTTGCAATTTTTCTTTATGAAGGGAATTGTAAACTGATATTGTGGGTTCACCCCATATTGGTAATGTGCAGGAAAATAAGGGTGCCAGTACAAGAAGGGAAAACCATTGAGAGAAAATTGAAAGACATCTTCCTGTGGTTATGAATTTGAATTTTTTTGGGGCTTAGAAAGAAATAGAGTTAATGTGTTGGTAGACTAAGGTTGTGAGGGTTGATATTAAAGGGATAATTTATTTATTTGGTTTGTGAGGGTATTTAATTATGTGTTGTGTGAGGTGTAAGTGGGGTTAGGGTTTAGGAACCCCTATCTAAATTTGAAATTCGGATGGATCCTTAAATAGAGCTTTAAAGAGAGTTGTCGGTCAATTTCCTTGGTTGGGATGCAAAAAATAGACCCCCTAAGGTTTATACCCTAGTGGTAGAGGTCAAGTGGACATACAATAGTTCCCCTAGAACATGATTTGACCCTTAAAAAGCCCTCATAATGAAGAGTGACGAATTTTGAGGAGAGGATGGGGTGGAAAGATTGAGGGGTTGTCCAAATGCATGTTCCCCTCATTAATGAGAAAAATACATTCATTGATGGGGGGAGTTACACTCCACACCTCCCCATCCAAGGGTTTCAATTTGAAACTCCTATATATTTTGGGGAGGAGGAATGAGTAGGGTGTTACCCACTTCTCCTTTTGGAGAACTCTAGTTGAGATAGAAGAAAGAATGAGAAGAGGAGAGGAGTTCTCCCTCCTGGGAGATAGTAATCAAGATGGCTTGGCTTAGAGAGGAAAGAAGGATACAAGAATCTAATTCCCTCATTTAAAGAAAAGAGATAATTTTTTCCTGCTTCCATTTCCCTTTGTTTATTTGTTGTAAGAAGGTAATATGTTTGTATGGATGATTATTGAAAATAGTAAGTAGAGAACCTATATGCATGTAATTTGATGTTATGCTATGTTTATCCCTTTTGGTAAAATTTGAGAAGACCCCATTACATTATCTTGGGGCCAAAATATTTCCTTGCTTGGGGGAATGGCTAGAGCCCTAAGAGGCTTCATGATGCCATTTATGGTAGGGTGGAGAGAAAGTTGTGTCACTTGATATGTCTTTTAAAGTCTTGCTTTTAAATTCTCATAAATGGGATAGAATAAGTTTACTTTCAATAACAAGTTTAAAATTAGACATTTGAAATAGGGGTAATGAAGTCTCCTCCCATAGTATTTACTCTTCTAGTAGATTATCGTCTTGTATATTGAAAATCAAGGTGTGTCTCTTGTAACTATACCTTTGTTTTGTTTCCTATTTTTTTATGTGTAAGGAAGATTTTTTATTGATTTCAAAAAAGGAGTACATGCTTGCCATCAAGAAACCCTAAAACAGGCATAATGACTATGAAGGCCATTCCATAGTTGCTACATTGACGACTAAATCCCCGCCCATTTTGCATATAGTCAAAATGGTTGCTAGAGCCAACCCGCTATAGCCCATACATTCTACATGGCTACCAAAGCCACCCATTGCTACCCAGATTGCACCCATGCCCATATACAAAAACCCCAATACCCAGACCATGGATGTGGCCAAGATACAAGACTGTCGCAACAAGAAGAGACTAGAAATCCCGCGGTCATCACAAAAACTCGAGAACAACACCCAGATGTGCACCAATTTGCAGGAAGGAGCCCTCAACCAACAAGAAGGATAGACCACAACCAAGAAGAACGAAGATAGCTAGATGCATCGAAAAACACAAACACCAACCCAAAGTCAAAATTTGCACGCCCTAAGCATTGTTTAAGGGGTAGTAGAAAATCATAGTGAAGGAACTCTATGAAGTCCTACACCCACAAATAGTCACCCGAGGGTTCATAACCCAAAACATGCTTCAAAAAATTCACCCCCTGAACCACCCTTGAACAGTGTCACCACAGCTCTTGACCATGAATGTTTAGAAGAAAAAAGTACCTCTTAGGGTTTTTTTCCAAGCTCCAAAAGCAAATGCAATTTGTTGAGTCGCAATATGCTAATGCCCAGCTACGCCATCGTGACCACGTCCTCCAAACCCACAAGCAGGTTAGTATTAAACACATTGCTTGCCATGTCTTGAACCATTCCTTTAGATGGTTGAATGTCAAGCAAGCTAGCCACAAAACACGTTGCTCTATCGGAGTTGACCCTATAACATACCTCAGACGCCAAATATTTCTTTCCAAGCACCAATTTCATTGCATCTAAAACCCCAGGTTCATGAATCTTCAATAGCCCCTTCAACCTTATGTTGCTTATTTTACCTCTAAATATTATTTGGCCACCAGTGTTCGAGAGGCAAACTAGGGTATTCGCCAACACCATTTTCACCAGCTTGCTTAGAATGATGCCCATAGACCACTCGCAGTGATATTTATCAACAAAAATCCTAGAAAAAAATTTAATGAAGCATACCACCTTCGTTGGTAAACCTCTCCAAAAAACTCATGTGCCAAAATTCATGATTGACAGGACAACAATAAGACTTTTAGATTAAAGTTTGCACACGTAACCTTAGATACAAACCAAAAGTGTTGGATGCAATTTATTTTATTTTTGAGTAATTGATCAATGTTGTGGCCGCTTAATGTCCAAAGTGAGATGTTGAAACAAAGAGCAAACTCAACTGGCACCAAGCTGATCCATAGAAGTCAATTGTGGCTGTCAACAAACCAGAATGCCCTCACTGTTGACCAAAAAATATTCACCAGAGATCCATATCGTGAACACCACCTAAGACTTGTTACTGATGCAACTGTGTGAGTTCCTTAATGAAAATCCCTTCTGCCCCTTTATTTAACAGTTCGTCCACCTCCATGTTTCCCTCATGAAGTGTGTGGTTCGACATAAAATGGTCAAAACTCTTTAATAGATCCAATGCTTTTTCCAACAAAGCACTTAGCTTCCAATTTACCATGTGACCAGAGTGAAGAGAATTTATTATCAATGTTGAGTCTCCTTCAACCACAATATTGGGGAGTTCCAATTCTACACATAGTTTCATCTTTGCAGCATTGTCTGTGCTTATGGGAAAAGGGGTAGACAGCCTACCAATCATGTTCCCTTCCTAATCCCTTATGATGCAGTCGGCCCCTAAGACACCATGGTTTCCTCTGGAAGCCCCGTCAAAATTTACCTTATACCATCCCACCTCAAGAGGTTGCCATATAAAGTTTTTCCTGTCATGTTGTGTCACCAAACCCCCTTCCCCAATATAGGTTGGAACAAAGAGTCCATTCCAACTTCTTTGCATGATGGCATTCCAGCCAGTAAAATTGATTTTCTTTTGATCCGACCTCCCAACCCTTGAGTTAGAAACTTCAACAATACATGCTTCTAATTTTCTTAGGAATGAATCCAAGCTTATTTCCTTGTCATGGAAGAGGTGTTTTTTTCCTGTCCTTCCAAACCTCCCAAAGCAATAGTGAGGGGATTATCAGCCATAAACTAGAGAACATTATTTTCCTATGAATGATAGGCCACCTACTAAATAGATCCAGGATACCCTTAGGAAGAGCAGAGTACCACTGCAATTTGGCACAAAGCCATTGCCAACAACGTGAAGTGAAGGGGCAATTTTAAAACAAATGATTTCCAGCTTCCTCCTCTGCCTTACACAAAATGCATCTAGAAGGGTCATGGTAACCCAATTTCCTAAATATATCAATTATAAGAACTCTTCCTTGGATTGCAGCCCATGCAAAAATCCCTACCTTTGGAAGACATTCCTTATCCCAGCATAGTGTAGTTGACAACCTTGGCACTGTTGGGATTTGGTGTTGTACACCATTGCATAAATTGATTTATTATAATGTTGTAATTAAATAATTATTTAGTTGTGATGCACCTTGGTGGTGTGGATAATCACACTAGGTAATTATTTTGGGTCCACTTGATGTTGTATTATAACATTGTATTATTATTTAATGTGTGGAAGATATGTGATAATAATTTAATATTGGGGAAATATTAAATAAAGTGATGTATTAGTACCCAATATTAAATAAAGGGTTAGTGGTTTTGTATTCACATCGTTTTTGTGGTACATGCTTTTACCTTACCACTAGTTGTATTTTGTGTGAGCTTGTGTCTATAAAAGCAAACACATGTGTAGTGGTTTAGGTGGGGCTAAGTGGTTTGGTTTTCATTATTGAGTCTTCTTGAAGAGTGCATTTGTGAAGCATGGAATAGGATGTGTGGATTCATGCTTGGACACATGGATATGCACTAGAGGACTTGATGTTTCAGAGGTGTTCATTGCAAATCTTCTATTTGCTTTATAGTTGATTAATATGATGGAGTATGGATGCTTTTGGAGGCTGGGTTTTTCCCTCTTGAGGGTTTTCTCAGGGTATATCTTGTGTCATCTTTAATGGGAATGTTGTCTATTCTCTTACATGTGGATTTTGAGTACTTATTTGCATTGTTATCTCTTTTGGGTTATGTGGAAATTGCCATTAGATGGCTACAAGTTTCCTTACAAGTGGTATCAGAGCTTTCATGGTTGAAGATTTTTTATTATAACCCTAGGTTGAGAAAATGTTTGCTTGAAGTTTGAATCTATGTAATGCATGAGATAATGAAAGGCATGGCAAGATATGAGGGTTTTTTAGGTTGTTTATTGTAGATCTAAGGGTTTTGGGTTTGTTGTTATGATGGGTTGTTTGCAGATTTAGGGTGTGAAAATTTTTGGGCAAAAACGGTTTCTTGGTCATGCATTCAAATGGGGGTTTTGTGGGGGAAATTTTACAAATGGCCTTCTGGGACAAAATGGACGTCATGGTTGGATTCAAGTTGGCTAAGAGATGAATTTTGATATAAAATTTGATATATTTTGGTCATAGAAAAAAATGCAAAAAAAATTTGCCCATACCCCCTTTTCGAATTGTACAGCCATCATTATTGTACTCAAAAAATTAAAATTTCAAAAAAAAAATTAATATTCACGTCGAAAAAATTACCCTACATAATAAAATCCAAAAAATTAAAATAAATTAAAATTAAAATTATAAATTAATTACAGTCAGCTTTTGAAAAATTAAAAAAATGAAATACATGGGGGTGGGACCCGCCCATACCCCCTACGCCATCACTGTCGGCCTGATGCTGACAAGTTAGATGGTGTCGTCAGTGTCGCCGACCCACCGGTGGTGAGTGGTCGATGGCCCCTGCCGAGGGTTAAAACCCTGAAATTTTTTAAAATTATTATTTTTTATATATCACCCTTCAAATATTAAATCTGTTGATTATAATAAATATCTGCCATAAATTATTAAAAGTGGCCCGATGAATTTTTTAAATATTCAAAATTCAAATGAATTGAAATTTCAAATCGGGTTTGCCACCCAACGAGCAGCGTCGCGCAGGTGGGCCGCCACCCAGCCGCTAGGGGTGGCCAATTTTTTGCCTCACATGCTAAAATAGTGTTTTTTCTTCCGAGGGGCATATCTTTCGCCCATATTGTCCATTTTTCTCTTCTTGGACTCGTTGGAAAGATGAATCAGTGCTCTACGCTGTGGTGCTAGATATTTTTATATATTTAATAGTTTTGATAGTGTTTTTCTAGCTAGAAGTTAGGTATTTGTTTTGAGCTTCAAGAGGTGATATCGGGTGCATACGAAGTCAATTTTTGGACTTCGAATAGTTGACGAAAAGCTTGTTCAGAGCACTACACTATGGATTAGGTTTAGAATTTTTTTGACATGATTTATTTGTTGATATTCTATCCTAAAAATTTTATGGGTTATTTTGACTATGGTGATACTATGAGCTAATGGATTTTCGGATCTAGGAGATTTGATGTTGGATTCATTGTATGCTTAGTGGTACATCTCAGATTATTCTCATTTGATGTGGTTATCAGTATTTGGTTGGATTTGTATGCTTCATTTTTGTATCTACAAGATGTGTAGCATTTTAGGTGGTCTATACTTACTTGCAACACCTATGACTTGGATGTGGGTTGTCTATGCCCATAGACATTTCAGTGTTGGTGCAGTTTTAGTTTGGTGGCTTGGTTTAGTCACTTGGTTTGTTGGTTTTGATGTCATGTTGAGGAGATCAGATGGTATTACTAGGTATAATCATGATATGAGACCTTTATAGTTGACTATGTTATGCAGATATGTGGGACACGATTGGGTTTTGTTTGGTGGTGATCATGGTGTCATGGATATTTCTTGTGCTTTAGAGACTTTGGCATGTCATGATGGTTTATGCAGGTGAATTGTTGGTGGTGTTGGATTGGGTTGTATTTGGTGGTGACCATGGTGTCATGGATATTTATTATGCTTTAGATACTTTGGCATGTCATGATGGTTTATGCAGGTGCATTGTTGGTGGTGTTGGATTGGACCTTGATTCAAGTTGTGGCAGTGGATCTTCTTGGTATGAGGATCATGGTTTTACTTTTCCTTCTTTATTGGGGAGCTCATGTTGCATTTGATTTCTTTGATTGTGTGAGGGATCTTGGTTGATCTTTATTGAGGAGATTGTTATCATGATGTCATGATAGCTTGCGACATTCATTGGTTATCTACTTTTAGTGGGAGCTTTTTGACAATGATGGATTGGCGATGATGGATATGTTTATGATGGTTTGGCAGTTGTAGGTATCTTCTTGGCTTGGAGATCTTGGTTTCACTTGTACGTTACTGATATTACAGTTGAGTGTGCGTAGACCTGGATGATCTTCATGGTGAGGATGGTAGTCATGATGCCATGTGTAGCTCGCACCACAGTTCAGTGGGAGTTGTTGGTGGTGACGTGGATGCATCATTGGGTATGGTTATCTTCATGTGATTGGAGATATGTTTTCTTGGTTTAGAGTGTTGGTTATTATGCCATGGTTTACTCTTGATGCGTGCTTAGAGTTTGGTATGGTCCTTGTTCTCTTGAGACCAAGATATATATATATATGTGTTTTGGTGCATGTGATCTCCTAGGAGGATATGGTTAGATCATGTTGTCATGTTTATGTTCTTGATTTGAATGATTGGAGCTTTGACATTGATCGTGTATGGTTCTCTTGGTATTGGGTACATTGATCATTTGCTTGATTACTTCATGATGGTGCTATGTCGCATTTGGAGTTTGGCATGGATTGATTGGTTACAGGTACTCATGGATACTTGGAGACTTAGATGATGGTTGGAGTTCTCTTGTGATTAAAGATATTTGCTTGAGATAGTTACTTTGGAGGTTTCAACAGGAATTCCAAGGAGATTTCACTTGGATATGGATGTGAGTTCATGATAGACTGGTAGAGGAGATTGTTCTTGGAGTGAGTCATGATGACTTGGTTATCTTGGAGGAGCATTCTTATTCCCCACTCTTGGTCTACTCGGCAGCTTATTATTTGAGAGGTATTTTCCCATTATATCTTTCAAATGTGTTATGTTTTGTGCTTTTACTTCTCATGGGATTGAGTTGATTCATGGCGATTGATTATGGATACTCATTTGAGGATGGTTTAGCATGAGTTTATATACTTTATCTTTCATAGATATGGATCTTGAGCTATGGATAGTTAGTTCTAAAGGATTCATTTTGAGGGATGTTATGGCATGGCTATCTCCTTGTGCATATATGATATCATTCTTTGATGAGGATTGTTAGGAGATGGTTTTATGGGCTGATTTCTAGTATTGGGGATGGTTACTATGATTTTGATCTTCTTGATTAGAGAGGCTTACATCCATGTTGGCATTGTTACATTTATTCATATGTTGTACTTGATCTATGAGATTGAGTGTTATGGGTGTTGTCGAGGTTTTTCATTTGGGGTTGTTAGGAGATCATACTTGACATAATAGTACACTTTTAAGGTGTTGGTAGGAGGACATGTTATGGTTTGCAGGTTCTCTCTTCATGGCTCCTTCCTTGGTTGTTCATGTTTTGGGGAGGATGGTGGCAACATGTTGTGAGAGATTATGTAGCTCTTTGGGTTGCATGTGTGGATCATTGTTATTGTTCTTGGTACTTCATGCTTTGATTTACTTATCACACCTTGATATAGTGTTGATTGGTAGACTTGATATGCTTTGACATTACCTATGCAGTGGGAGTTCCTAGATATGTATGTTCTTCATTGATAGGTTTGATACAGGGAGCTTGATTACAGTTTATAGGTTGCATATGTTCTTCGCATGGTCTACTAATGTATTGATACCTTAGAGGTATGGATGGTTGGATATATTATCACATGTGTTGTGGATACTATTTCTAATCATGTGGGTTTTTCAATTGACAGCAGCTTGGTTAGAGCCTTTGTAATCACTTAGATTTGATGCTTGTGTTCTTGGATTGGTGCATCTTCACCTTGGCATGTTCATTTTCTTCCATAGGTGGCATGTTCGAGGATGAGAGGAGTTATTACTTGAGATGGTGGTCACTTTGTTCTTATTGCAGGTATCTTGATGGAGCATGAAAGCATGTTGGAGATTCATGTGGTTACATGTATGGCTATGATGGTGTATTTCATGTATTGATCCCTTATGCAATGTATACAACAAGTGGGAGAATGTTGGGATATGGTGTTGTACACCATTGTATAAATTGTTTTATTATAATGTTGTAATTAAATAATTATTTAGTTGTGATGCACCTTGGTGGTGTGGATAATCACACTAGGTAATTATTTGGGGTCCACTTGATGTTGTATTGTAACATTGTATTATTTTTTAATGTGTGGGAGATATGTGATAATAATTTAATATTGGGGAAATATTAAATAAAGTGATGTCTTAATACCCAATATTAAATAAGGGGTTAGTGGTTTTGTATTCACATGGGTTTTGTGGTACATGGTTTTGCCTTACCACTAGTTGTATTTTGTGTGAGCTCTATAAAAGCAAACACATGTATAGTGGTTCAAGTGGGGCTAAGTGGTTTGGCTGTCATTATTGAGTCTTCTTGAGGAGTGCATTTGTGAAGCATGGTATGGGATGGATGGATTCATGCTTGGACACATGGAGATGCATTGGAGGACTTGATTCTTCAGAAGTGTTCATTGTAACTCTTGTATTTTCTTTATGGTTGATTAATATGATGGAGTATGGATGCTTTTGGAGGTTGGGTTTCTCCCTCTTGAGGGTTTTCCCAAGGTATATCTTATGTCATCTTTGATGGGTATGTTGTCTATTCTCTTGCATGTGGATTTTGAGTACTTATTTTCATTGTTATCTCTTTTGGGTTATATGGGAAATTATCATTAGATGGTTGTAATTTTCCTTACAGGAACTAATTCTTGAACTTTAGCCAACAACCGGTACCCCTCTTGAGCATTGTATTCACCTGATTGAGAGCCTTGCCACCTCAATCTATCCCTGCCACTTCTTAAACATATTGATCACTTGCCAATAGCTTCTTCATAAGCCAAAGCAATTTCATCACTAAGACCAAGAGAGCACACACTTTTCCACTGGTACTCAAGACACCCATATGAAGCAGAGGGAACTAGATAATCTCTAACATGCTCCCCCCAAGCTAGCTTTGTTACCCTTTGTACCAGTGCCAAGCTGTCGTTATTAGCCAATTTCTGCCACCCACCTCAGGAGTCTTCCCAAAAAAGGGTCATTCTCCCATCACAAATATCCCAAGTTAGGTGGTCAGAAATAACATCCCTACAGCTACCTATAAAATTCCATATTCTTGAGCCTTTTGGAAGTGT
>VDFB02040026.1:0-11056 GCA_007258455.2 Sequoia sempervirens | reverse complement strand
CGGTGTGGGTTCAGGTTTGGCCTTCGTTAGACTTAGTTCTTCATACTTACTATTTATAGTAAGTCACCATTTCAGGGGAGTCAGGGGTACTATATTTAGTAAGGCACCTGGACAGGTCTCAGATGCAGTGTTGACCTCTTAATCTTTTGGATGGGCAAAATATTAAATGTTTAATGAGTAATTATCATTAAAGGTACTTTAATGATAATTAAATAATATAAAGTTAAATTATAAAGTCAAAAAGTGTACTTTATTTCCAATGAGGCCATGACCCTCAATTAAAATAACTTAAAGTACATTTATTTTATATTATTGATTTGGGCGCCCAAGTTTGGAGATATTATAAGTTTTTATCAAAAACCTAAAAGTGGATTTGAAAAGCAATTAAAATGCAATTAAGAGGTCGACCTCCTTGAGGAGATTATAAAAAGGCATCAAGAGGAATTTATTTCATTATTATTGAAGATTATATCACTTATGTTTTGGAGTTCTTACTTGGAGAAGGAGCCAGCTAGGGTTTCTGCCATTTCTAGCCATTGGGAACGAAAACTCTCATTGGTTTATGCAATTTTGAGGCTGTGAAAGACCGGCTGAATTATTGCTTGACGATGGGCTTCATACAGGGGTCCAGTTTGAGCTTATTTGTGAAGATTTCTATAGGGTTTGAAGAGCAGATTTTAGATCGTTGAAATTGTTATCACGGAATCTAGCAGCGCTCGTTCCACGGATAACCCCCCTACGAAACTTGTCCGTTTCTTAGGATTCGTGAAGTTCAAGTACGCATAACGGAGTGATTTTCAAGCCACCTCGAAATGCGTTCCCAAAGTCTCGAATAGTCAATTGACGTTCCCCTTGTTAGCCTACGCCAAAACCTTGAAGCGAATCTTTCATTGGTTTTCACTGTTCATGCCCGCAGGTGTGAAAATCGCGATTGGCAGCGAAGGTCATCTGGGTGAAATTCAGAATTTGACTAAGTCACGGAAGATGCTGAGTGGCTAAGGTTGGGCAGCCGCGTGGGATGAAATTCAAAAATGTAAGAGCTGGTGCAGCGCCATTGTCTTCGACTGCAAACTTTTTCCATTACCTGCGACGCGTTTTGCGTTTTACGTTTTTAGATCCAATCCGATTGCTGCCACTTTTAGATGCCCTAAGTTTATTGCTGACTTGGAGTTAGGTTTTGGTTTTCATTTTTCACCTTGAAGTAAATAAAGTTCGCCATTTATTGTTTGCATTTCTTTTTATCTCCTTTTCCTCTTGCTGGGCGAATTGCACTTCAACTGCAAATCACGTTTTTGGAGTTTCGCCATTCTTTTCTCAGCAAATTTTCGCGCCTTGGTTCTGGTAAGTCTTTTGCATTGTCTTTTCCTTATTTTCTGTATATGATCTAATGTTCATTATTTACGTTTTATCCTTCGCGTGTTGTTCTTCTTTCGCGTTTTGTTCATTCATTTTCTTCATTCGCGTCCTCCCTTCTCCATTCGCGTTTTTCCTCTCCTTACGCAATGGGATCTTCTTTCATTGTTTTGGATGCTTTTTCCTCCCTTCTCCATTCGCGTTTTCTATCTCTACGCATTTCTTTCTTCCCTCACACAACGCCATTTCTGTGTTCCATGTTTTGTCCGTTTCTCCTCACAAACCCGTATCTCTCCAACGTTGTTCTCAGCACGTTTTTCATGCCGTTCTTTTCATATGCTTTGAAGCAAACTTTGCAATCTCACAAAAGGAAAGATTTCTTGATGAAACCCTTGAATGCGTATGCATCGCCAAAGACATGAGTTTCAAAAAGCTTTCTACAAATTTGCATATGTCAAAAGCTCAAAGCGCTTTCGCCTTTCCCTTCTACATTTGCAATTGACAAATTATCATGAAATTGCAGAAGTGCTGAAATTAAGCGCCATGACATTTCAAAGATATCTAAAAACTGCCTAACACTGGAAAGTGTAAGGGCGCTAAAATTTAGCGCCCTTACACCAAAAGCAATTTTTCTTAGAATGTAAGGGCGCTAAAATTTAGCGCCCTTACACTTTTTTTTCAGGCTTTTCCCAGACATTTCCAAATGAACTTCATTTTTGACCAGTGCATTCCTGAGCCTCATTTTTCCGCATTCGTGCATCGTTTTGCGTGCCTCGCCATCCGCTCCATGCTTTTCCACCCTCGTGCTCATTTCACGCTTTCCTATGTTCCCTAACAATTGGTGTTTGTTCTGGCTAGACGGATTGCAGTCTACTCTCAGAGATCGTCAAGTCAAGAGTGCTCAGTGTTCCAGTTTCTTTTGATGACTGCTACGAAGCCTCCTTCTTCTTCAAAGCATAAAAAGCAAGATGAAGTACAATATTTGGAGAAAGCGCCTATCCGCCAACTAAGTGGTGCTTTCAAAGTTGAAGAAATAAAGGATACAAAGTTGGCTATCAAGACTTGGTTGACTTCTCAAGAAAGTTGATGTAGACGTAAGCCTCGATTCAATGAGAGCAATCGTACACAGCAATCTCCACTTGGTGGCGATGTTTCCTACAGCTGCGCACAATACTGAGTTTGTTCTTCAAGTTGCGTCTCATTACATCCGAGAAAGCAGAAGTGTGATCGACTCTTCCAGGCACGAGATTCTGAGACTCGACCCCGATTTCTTTGACATTGTCTTCAAGGTTCCTCACATGGACAAATATATTGACATTTCTATATCAAAAGCACAGGAGATTTTCGATGCTGATCCCAATAAAGCCAAACAGTTGATAAATACTCAATGGCTCAAAAAGCCTAGATCATCTGTTTCTAGATGGCCGAAAGGACTCCTGAGAAGTGACTTCAAAGATGACGCCAAGGATATGATCACGTTTCTAAGCAGAGTGAAGGGCTTGCCAGAATCATCCACTTTTCAATGCATTGATGGGCGAGTACATCGATCAAGGCGAGTGCTTAAGGTATATTGGACTGGGTAAACAAATCAGTGATGAAATGCACTAACAGCTAATCAATGCTCCTTCACATTGAAGTTCTTACATGACTTCTTACCTGGTGTACGCAGCAGTTGTGATGAGACAATTCCCAGGTCTATCTACAAAGGGGAATCGAATGATGGTGCCTGTGTACAGATATTTCTATCAGTTGGAGCTAAAGGAGAGCTTTCATCATTTCAGACGGGTCACTGATGCTTTCTTTGCGCCCTTACTCTTCAACTTTGATCCAGCTCTGGAAAGAAGAAGAGTGTTTGATGAGGCTTATAAGGTGGTAAGTAAAGTTGGATGTATTTTTCTCCAATTCCCAACGTTTACTTACTTGAGAGTAGGTTGTTACACCGGTTGTCCCTACATACTACCACGTTATCCTTCGGATAAGTTGGTTCTCATGGAAACATGCGCACAGCCTGATGTCGGGCAAGTAAAGAACGTAAGAAGCAACCACAAGCTGGATTCAAGTTCCCACCACCATCGGGCGCATATACCATCCAACCGCGACAAAAGGCTAAGTCACCATGCTGAGATGCAGATCATGACTCCATCAAAACCTGGCTGCGTATAGGTTTGATTTTGACTACCGAGATGTCAGAAAGAAGTTGCAAAAGGTCACCAACACAGGTACCATTTTGAAGACATCTGGGCGGATTGCAGAGATGAAGAAGCCATTCGCAAAATGGACTATTGCAGATTGACAGTTCAACAAATCAGAGATCTTGGTATTGCTGATCTACCAGAGGATTTTGAGGATCCAGGTGATATCATGAACGCTGTCTATGATGAACAAGGCATTGCTAAAAGGCTGTTGCCTGCAATACAGTGGTCTAGGAAAGAGGTCACCAGCATGAGAGAAAGGCTGAGACCAATCCTAGCCAATACAGAAGAATGGTTACACAAACATGGTCATGCAATGAAAAGTTTCAGGACAGACTCAGAAGGAGAAGAGTCCGAGGCAGAAGCACGCCAATAGCAAGAACTCCGCGACAAAAACAAATCAGCGGCCGTTCCCACTTCTTCACGGAGAGGCCCTAGGATCAAGTTCACTGTTGGTAAGAAAGATACCCAGGCTGTCCAAGAGACAGAGAAGACGGAATCTCATCCATCTCGCTCTAAGGGTAAAAAAGCCCATTCTAGAGGAGGTCGATTCCGATGAAGAAGATACTTCAAGCGACCAATCCGGCTGAAGATGAAGAATCAGCGTAAGGCACTGGCGCCGTAAAAGGTTTCCGGAAGCTGGCAAGAGTCTGATGAAGATTCTTGAAGAAGGATCTCGGGTGACTTCTAAGGTGAGCCGACCTGAGAGACAAGAGGGTGATCAACAGAACCCGAGCATGATGAAGAAGCCAACTACTTCCTCCGAATGTAGCGCCGAGGAATTCCACGTAACATCATCGCCTCGCGGACTTCAAACGCCTCATACCCCTCCAGATTCAAGAACCTCCACCTCCCCGCTCCTCGTCACCTATTCCTACCACGAGCATTCCTGCAGCCGAGATATCCCCTATCCCTGCAGCATCAACCCAGCTTGATACTCCATCAGTCACAAGCATTCATATGGTTGATATACTGTCAAGCCCACCATCGTCCATTCCTAGCTTGTCTTCGCCAACGTATGATATCACTTCTGAGAACGAATTCAATCATTTCATGAATGAGTCAATGCGTGATCAGCTCAATGTGTCAACTACAGGAGCAATGATGACAAATACTTCTCCAATTGTCACGATACCAATGGTGAGTTCAGATGTGACAATAACTTCAGAAGTGGCAATGGCGACCGAATTGACAGTAAATCCAGAAGTTCACACTTCCTTTCTTCCTCCTTGGCTAATATCTCAAGTGTCGAAGCGCAAAAAGCAAATGATTTCTCCAGAGGAGCTCGACCTCGAAGAGATAGTTCTTCCAAAAGCCAAAGGGAAGAAAAAGGCAAAGGTATACTCAAGGCTGAACGTTGATAAGTCTAGCCACAAGTATGCTGAAATTGGCATACCACCAAGTGAAGAAGGTGATGTCAATATGGAGGACTACACGGTAACAAAGGTTCAAATTTTAAGAAGGTTACCAACCCAGTGCAAAAGCCGATACAAGTCACTTTGGATATCTCAAGGTGAAGGTCGACAAAGTTGGAGCAATTCGTGAACATGTACAAACAAGAGGGGCGAGCATTATGCCACTGTTGTAAAGAGACTTGCCGGTTCTCCAAGTAATGCAATAAATCACCGGCTGGTAATATTGAAGACTCCAGGCCGCCAAGAAAGCCGAGAAATTCACTTCCGAAAGGCGTGGTAAGCTGGCGACTTTGTTAAAAAGATCATCGAACGGATCTCGATAATTTTGCCGCGATGAGAAAACCACCATGTTGGCCAAGCTCACCACGTAGCTTGATACAAAGAAAAGTGAGCCGCACTTTCCCTGTGAGCGAGACATGGAAAAATGCCTGTTGTCATGGTCGGAAATGAAACAAGTAAAGCTCAACAAATTGGTGGAGGTTGGGGTAATTCCCGACAAAGAAAAGTTTGTAGAGGTAAAAGAATCACTAAAACACAGGATTCAAGTGGTTCAATCTCTCATAGAAGATCTTCACCAAGTACAGGAAGATGTCGACGGGCATCGCACTATTCTTGACAAAAGTATCAGAGAGTTGCCTGGTCAACTTCTTGAGGACAATCACATCTTCCTACCGGCCACAGAAATATCCCTGATCTTCAAGGAAGCCATCACGAATTTGATTGACAGTTCAGACTTCTTAGAAGCTTCGCTGAACATCATTTGTGATACAAGGCTCACATTGGACAACCTTAAGACGCATCTTGACAGGTGCAAAAAGGTTCACTCATCTGCCATGAGATCGATCGCCAGAATTCACACCATTGTGGATTACACCGTTGGTCCAGATGAGAAGTTCGTACAGGAGGCTAGGAGGAAATTTGAAGACTTCCGCGCCCAATGCAAAGAGACGTGAAGCGGCCCCCTATTCTCCAGTGTTAGACATTTCCGGTGCATCCCATTATGCATCTTGTAAATATTTCTCGACATTTTCGAATGTCATTTTGTAAATTGTAATTACACCAAGTCCAAAGATGTAATATTTTCAAAACAAATTACACTTTGACTTTGGTCAAAGTTAGGTGAGATCTCCTAAAATCGCTCACCTAACTCTCCCTTATTTTCTCAATCTCTTTCCTTATTTTGCTCATCCCTCTTTCTATATAATGTGAGGGATTTTTCATTGTAAAGGATCTTTTTAGCCTTTTGCAACGAAGTGCTGCCCTTTTGTAAGCAAATTTGTGAAACTTTGCGTTCATGCTTTGTGAATGAGATTCGATCAATAAAGAAAAGCATTGCAAGCCAAACTTTGCGTTGGATTCGATACTTTTGTGAGTTGATCTGATTTGGTAGTGATTAGTTCAAGGAATCTGAAAGACTCTAAGTAGTTGATGTAAACTTTGTGTTACATTGGTTATTTAGATTGCATTGTATTTCTTTTATCATTGGTTGAATGATCTATAAGACTTTGTGCTTATAATCATTCATGCTCTTGCATGTTCTTGTTGAATAATCTACAAGACTTTGTGCTTGTAATTATTCATACTCTTGATACTTTGTCGGTTATCTACAAAGACTTTGTGCTTGCAATCGCTCGTGCTCATTAACATTTTGTTGGATGATCTACAAGACTTTGTGCTTGTAATCGCTCATGCTGTTCAAGAATTGTTATGCCTAAGAAGACTTTGTGCTTCTAACGTATGTAAAACTTACGCAGATTCACATAAAGCTACTTTAACGATTCTTTGTGCCTTCGTGAGCTTCCTTTTAATTTATTTGTTTGTTGTTAATTACTTCTGGTATCTCTACGCTTCGCTTTGACGAGATAGAGATATTGGCATTACTGCTAGTTGTTCGCTTCAAGTTATCAAGAATTCGGAACTTCCAACACGTGAAGCATTGTAAACATCTTCTCTGAAAAAAGAGAGAAGGATGAATGTAACACACCCCCCCCACTCCGTGAATTTCATGTACATTTTGTAATTACTTGTGTGATTTACTATTGTTTCTCTTAGCAGTAAGAATGGCGCCTCCCCTTTCCGAGAGGAGAGATTCACATCTCACATAGCTGTGGCTGAAGTCCAAGTTGTGTTATCTATTGAAAAGTTGATTACATAATTTTCACCCAACAGTTTTTTGGCGACTCTACTGGGGAACCTACATACGCAATCTGAGCCTCACGCTTCGGATTGAAGTAGATAAGTTTCCTTTTTCTTGCTGTTCTTTTGTATATTGTTAACTCTGTAACACCCTTTGTATTCAGATCTACATTCTGGCGGACCGAATATATACAAGAGGATTGAGGGCTCAAGGAATAACAGATCCACTCTTTGAAGAGTTGTTGCAACGTGACTTTCCATTTACTCTTCCACGAGCAAGGTCACCACTGCAGCGGGCTATAAGCTTCCCTCCACGTAGCCAAAGATCTCCGATCCCAAGTGTTTGATCAGTTTATCGCAGACGTCCTATTCAAGCATCTTTTGTGCAACCAGTCATGGCCGCACCACCTGCAGGACCGTGGGGAAATGCTTTTGGTCCCCTCCGTTTGACTCCACCTTTACACGAACTTCCTCGTGTATCCAGGAAGCATCTTCCAAAATTTCAAGGTGATGGCAAACAACACCCCGATGAGCACATATCCGCATTCTACATAGTATGCGGCGTTCTGGGCATTGAGCACGAGGATGTTTCCGTAAGATTGTTCATTGAATCCCTTCAAGGGATTGCAGCCGAATGGTTCTTTACTCTTCCCAATGCTTCTGTCACCAATTGGGCCACCCTTCGCACTAAATTTGAAGAAAGGTTTAAGCCTGCTGAAGATTCACATGCTCTGTTGGCGCAACTCACCACCATGTGCAAAGAAGCTCACGAGCCTATGCGCGAGTTTGTGGCGAAGTTCAATAAGTTGGTGACACGGATCCCCAATGATACAAAACCAACGGATCACAACCTGAAATGCTTCTTCATCAACACCCAATTACCTAAGGTAAGTTTCTACTTGCGTAGGGAAAATCTTGTTAACGTTGCAGCAGCCCAGCAATTGGCTACCAGTCTGGAGGATGACATGATCCTTGCTGGAGAAATCAGGATGGGGACTAACGGAAATAAAAGGATGCAAGCCTCAGGATCTTCAGCATCCAATGCTAGTACCTCCACTGCCAACTCAAATTTCACAGATCCCATGGTCCAAAGGTTGGCAAATGAAGTTCTGTCTCTTAAGAAGCAAGTGTCAAACAACAACAATGGTAACAACTACAAAGACGTCCCTAGGAGGACTTTTCCTAACTATGCTGGCAACAAAAATCAGAATCGTCTCCCAGCACCTCCAGGACGACTTGCTCTTGAAGCCCCGCCTGCTAACAATGCCGCTGGGTACTATGAGACTGAACAAGATGATTATGCTCAGCCTGAATATCCTGAAGAAGAAAATGCCGATCTCTTCCAAGAAGAAGAAACTGAATCGGCTGGCGACTCCAAGATCAGCTATTTGCAAATGATGGGAGAAGAAGAAGAAGAAGACGACTTGGTGACTGACACTTACGCTGTTTTTACGCGGCATCAACAAAGTGAACTTGACAAAGCTCAAGCTGCTGCTGTCCCAGAAAAAGAAAAGCCGCCCATAACGATTGCCAAAAGAGGATCTCCCCTCCCTTGGCAACCTAAGAAAGCAGCAAATCCACAAGTAAGTGCACCCCGTTCTTCTTCGTCAACTCCCATTGTTCCTAAAGCTAATCCTCCCGTTCCAAAGACCAGTGTGCCTTTTGTGAAACCAATTAGTGAAGTTACGGCTTCCAACCTACAAAGTTCTTTCCAGGCTTTCGACATCATTGACCATGCCAAGAAAACCAAGGTTCAAATGTCCGAGGCTGAATACCTCAAAGCCAACCCCGACCAATTTGACAGGCTTGTCAAGTTCGTAAATGATAAAAAGATCTCCCCAAGTCGGGATACTCCTCCTGACATCCCAGTTGCTCCTAAACCCAAAGTATCACAGAGTAACCTCGTATCTAACCCTCCAACTGCTTCTGGACGCATTGATCGGTTTTTCATCTCCCTACTTGTAAATGGTTTCAAGTTGAGTAACTGTGTCATAGACTCTGGCGCGTCTGACAATGTAATGCCCGCCAAGGTAGCTACTGCGTTAGGCCTCGAAATGACCAAAACCTTCAGCCGTTGCTTTTCCATGGAGAATAAGCAAGTGCCATTAATCGGTCAGATCAAAGATGCCCAATATGCATTCGCCGCATACCCGGAGAAGAAGATAAAGATGACGGTCCTCCTGGCCGATGTACCAGCTTCCTACGGTATCCTCCTCGGACGCAATTTCTGCAAAGATGTTGGAGGAGAACTAAGTATGGATATGTCTGAAGCAAGAATACCAGTAAAAGGTGTGATGCAAAAGCTGATTCCTGAAAAAGAATCAAAATTTTCCGTTGTTGAGTCCGATGATCCCAGAGCTCAGATTTTGTTCGAGTCATCAGGCGTGGGAACTTACTACCTACAGACAAATGAGGTAGGAGAATCCTCAACTCCAAACGAGTTAGAAAAAGATGATATTTCTTCAACTTCAGATGAAACGTCATCACGAGATTTGTCCGTCTCCGACCACGAATCTTCGTCAGAGGATGAAGTTTTGGACTTCGACACTGTTCCAGTTGGTGATTCCAACGGTGTCTGGCTGCTCGAGTTCGATGGTAGCTGCTCTTCGACCGGTTCTGGAGCAGGAATGGTTTTCATTTCGCCATCAGGAAAGTTTTTCCCTTTCTCCTTCAAGCTGCAGTTTGATAACACCAATAACACCGCCGAGTATGAAGCCCTGTTACTGGGAATGCAAGTTGCGTTGAAGAAAGGTATAAAAAATCTTCATGCGCAAGGTGATGCCGAGTTGATAGTATGTCAAGTAAGAAATCTCTATCAAACAAAGAATGAGAGACTCAGGCATTATCGTAATCTAGTATGGGATTCCATTGAGGAATTCGAGGCTTTTGATATCTCCGTTGTTCCAAGAGAATACAATACTAGAGCTGATTCCCTTGCGATCTCTGCCACGCTCTTGGTACCACACAAAGACTTTCAAGGTTCTACCTACACCATAGAGTTGGTTTTCCGCCCAAGTGTACCTGACAATTCAGAAAACTGGCAGATTTTCAACGACGACCATCAAATTATCGCCTTTCTTGAGAAAGCAGAGAATTTCGATGAGTTGTACTTTGAGGGCAGCTATTCTCCACTTCGAGAATCCGTGTCCGATCTAGATTCTGTTACAGGCGAGGAATATCTGCAACTAAAAGGGAATAAGATCCCTAAAAGATTGGTATCCTTGGAAAAGCTTTTTGATAAGCATGATCGCCACATAAAGAAACAACTCTCAGATTCTGACTCCTCTAATGAGGTTGAACAGATAAATTTGGGAACTGAAGCCGATCCTAAGATGGTCAATATTGGCAAATGTTGCACGGCTGAAGAAAGAAGACAGTTTGCTCAGCTACTGCAGGAGTACATTGACGTCTTGGCGTATTCATATGACGATCTAAAGTCATTTCGGCCCAAGGAAGTGCAACATGACATTCCTCTCAAGGTTGGTGCTTTACCTTACAAACAAAAGCAGAGGCAGTACAATCCCAAGATTTCTGGAACGATTTTAGCTGAAGTTCAAAAGATGCTGAATGCGCGGATAATATTCCCTATCCATCATTCAACATGGATAGCCAATATCGTCCCCGTTCGTAAGAAGAATGGTGAAATCCGCATTTGTGTAGATTTCAGAAATCTAAATCAATTGTCTCTCAAAGACAATTACCCACTTCCAGTGATGGATCAAGTTCTACAAAATGTAACTGGATCCGAGATGCTCTCCATGCTAGACGGATTTTCTGGTTACAATCAAATTGAAGTGAATGCAAGCGATCAACACAAAACCGCTTTCACAACGCCTTGGGGAACCTTTGCGTATCGTAGGATGCCGTTTGGTTTGATCAACGCCGGCGCCACATTCCAACGTGCCATGGATCTTGCTTTCCGTGACGTAATGGGTAAGTTCATTGTGGTGTACCTTGACG
>VDFB02040025.1:0-19892 GCA_007258455.2 Sequoia sempervirens | reverse complement strand
AACAAGTGCATCGCTTCAAAGAGGGGAAAAATGTAGACATAAAAAATATACAAATTGATATCACACTCCGATCCTGACTACTAACATCGTTTAATCCTGAATCATCCCTCGGTCTAATCATTTAATTAAATTCCCTTATTTGATTAAATTCATCATTATTTCCTCTCTTAATTAAATAAATCAGTTATCTAATCAAATCATCCTCTCTCGATATTTAAATCAATCAATCTAATCTAATTATCCCTATTTAATTAAATAATTAATTTTATTTAATTAAATCTCTAAAGTCTATTTATTAAATTAAATAAATTAAAACCTTATTTAGTTTAATCTAACATTATCCCTCTTTAGTTAAATAAATCAAATATTTATTTAATTAAATCTAAATCATTATTCCTCTCATTTTGATTTATTTAAATCCAAAAATATAAGTCAAAATGGTCAAATCAACTAATCCCTCATTAAATTAATCAAATCATGATCAATGCTAATCCTAATCCATCAAATCCTCTAGATTTTGCAACTTGCACATGAAAATAGACTTTTTTGATTTATTAAATTTCTATTTTCCTTCAACAAGGCATATTTTAAGGAATATTCCCCTAATTTGAATTCAAAATCCAAGTGGGAATAAGTCCTTCCAACAAAGCATTTAAAATCTCTTACATGTCCTTTTCTTGAGCCATGTGCATTTGTTTCACCTTTCACCTCATCCTTTAAGCCATATTTTGAATTTGAATCTCCCCCCTCTTTGCACATTCTTCAAAACTTGCACATCCTCCATCCATTCACAAGTTGACAAGTGGCATTTTGTCATTGGCTCATTCTTAGTCCCACATTGCTCTATTTTGGGCATGCTTTCAACTTATCAATCTATAAATAAGAGGTTAATCTCCTCATCTCATCATCCACAATCCAAGTAAAGTTACCATGCTCAAATCATTAGCAATCTTCATCCATTCTTATTGAATCATAGCTAGGTTTTGCAGATTTTAGCTTGGAGCACTCTTCAACATCATCAAAGTGGATCAAATCTCTTCATCAAATCAACATTGCATCATTGGAGTTGGGAAAGGGCCAATTTTCACATCAAATTGGCACCAATTCCCCCATGGGATCAAGAGTTTGCATTGCTTTCAATAGGATTTAATCTACTTTCTTGTTCTTTCATTATTTTCTTCTCTTCATTCCTATTTTGAGTTTTGTTAATGGATTTCATGGGGAATCCTTGTTCTTACTTGCATTTGATCTCCTAATGTATTCATTTGTTGTGTTTTGCAGGTATTTGGATTAGGGATTCACACTATTTGAACACTATAGATGTTTTTCAATCAGTCTATCAATCAGGAATTTAGTCTTAATTTGAATAGAAAATGAATAATACTACTATTAAAGTCAAAGTAAAGAATAATTTATATTGGTGGAAAGTTGAGAATCTCCTTTAAAACCCTTTTGTTTCATCAATTTTGGGTAAAAAATTCATTAGCCACATACCCATCATATTGCCACTTTTGGCCTATCATGATTCTACACATACCCCCAGTTGTTTCATCATTTCATAACCTTTTCCATAATGATTCTTCATCTCATTTGGATTAGTGGTTGTTCATGATTAAGTTCGTCAAAGTTTGTTGTGTAATTTTCCCTTTCTTCTAAAGTGGTTGAGGTGGATGATTTTGAAGGGTCTTCTATTTTTTTTGTTGACATTATCGCTTTTTCTTTTTCACACTTCTTTAATATGATCTTTGGTTTCCCATCAAAGCTAGGTGTGAAATCCAAGGAACCCCAATAATTTTCTAATAGCTTTGTGACTTCTTAAATGTGTTTTTATTTATCTTTTTTTTGTACAAGTTCCACTTGTGTAGTTGGTGTCAATGTTGCTAAAGGATTCTCCTTTCCTTTCTCAAATTTTAAACAACTATTTGGGTCGGGGTCATCTTCGAGTGTGTACACTTTGTTGTCGTAGATGTATTTCATTTTATGATGAAGAGTATTAGGCACCCCATTCATTGCATGAATCCATGGTCTTCCTAAGAGAATATTATATGAGAGATCATGTGGTATAACATGGATTGGTGTTTCCAATGTGGCCATTCTAGTTGTAATTGGTAAAGTGATCACACTAAGTGGTTTTTTGTTCTACATTGTCAAGTCCATGGATAGACAAGGAATCATGTTGAATTTTTAATTTATTTATCCACACCAAGCCTATCTAAAAGGGTTACACTACACACATTAAGGGTTGAGCCGTTGTCAACAAGGGTCCTCTTTATCCCTTTATTTTTGTATTGAGCTATGATCATGAAAGCATCATTTTGTTTTTGCACTTCCAAAGAGGGGAGTTCACTTTGGTGGAAAACAATGTTAGCATTTATTCCTTGGATCATAGCTCCTATGTAATTTGGTTGTGCATTAGAAGGGATAGGAAATTTTTGTAAGGTGGTTTGAAGCATAGTGTGATAATTAGGTGAATTCTGAATTAGGTCCCATATGGATATTTTTGCATGAGTGTTTTTAAGTTGTTCAACAGGATTATACTCCTTTCCACTTTGTGGACATAAACGAGGAGGACTTAGTAAGATAGGGTTAGGTAGGATAGGATTAGGAAATGGAAGGGATGTTGAAGGTGTTTCTCTTGGTTGTGGATTTTTCCTAGTGTTATATATATGAGCAATGATATTATGACTCGGCTACTACAATACATTATTCTTAGGTGGGTAAAGGATGAGTTCAGGTTTGTTTTGAATTTTCAATTTGTGTGAATGGAGATAAAGCATAAGTTTGGGTTTTTTTGTGAGTTTGAGGTTTATGTGAAGATGGGTAAAGAATTAGGGGATTCTTAGGATGTCCCACGGGGTATGTAAGAGGTCCATTAATCAAGGGGGATCTAATGGACACTTGTGCATTCATAACCTCAACGGTCTTGGTTTGATTTATCTCTAATAAAGGGAAATATAGAATCACCTATTTTTCATCACCTAAGGAAGCCTCCTTACTATTATTGTCACTTTCTTGCACCATGATATTCTACCTAGGAGGAGGGATTTTAGGAGAACTACAAACCAAATGTTCTTGACATTCAAGGATTGGTTCTTCCAAAATGACTTCATCGCAAGTAAGGGAGTTATCAATGGTTGGATTTTCTTATTTATCAATACTGGGGATATTAGGAGAAGGATCTATTTTATTATCCTTTATTCTCTAAGGTCTCATTCTCTTGTACCATATTATCTACCCTAGTAGGAGAGCTTTTAAGATTTTCATCACATTCCATGTTTAGATTTTGTAAAGTATCTTCATCTCAAGTAGAGGAGGCATCAAGAGAAGGAAAACTATGATTTTCATGCTTACCAAATAGATCATCCCAAATGGTAGAAGCATTAGGTAAGGGAGGAAAAATATTCACATGACTCTTAATAGTTGCATCTTCTAACACCAACTTATCCTCTTCACATCGAGGAGGGATAGTAGGAGAAGAACACTTTTTATTGTCATGGTTATCTATGGTATCATCCTCTTTGGCTAAAACATTGTCATAAGAAAGGGGTGAATGGAGATTAGGTAAGGTGACATTTAGAAATGTTTCTATGATATCATCTTCTTGTTTTCTAATATATTCCAAAGTAGGAGGAGAGGGATAATCAAGACTATAATGCTTGTATCTTCTTTCACCAAGATACCTTTGTCACTAATAGGAGAGGTATTGGGAGAAGAATAAGTATGATTGTTATGATTATCTACACTTGCATCCTCTTGTGTTATGAAATTCTTACAAATCTGGTAGATACTAGGAGGGTATCCAACATGCTTATCAAAAATTTTACTTTGTTTTCCTAGATTATGTCCATGAGAAGAGAAAATAGAAACATACAAGCCACTTGATATTCTAGAAACACTAAATGCTTGAAAAGAACACATTCTAACATGAGAAAGTAAATAAAGTGCAATGCAATGACTTAAAGTGAAATTTTAAATGCAATTTTCAGATTTGAAACAAGGTAATTTATTGATTACAGTATGCAATGATATGAAAATGGAATGTTGTGAATGTAAATTTGAAATGAAGCAATGCATGAAATGGACTAATTGAAGCTAGTTTTAGTGAAATACATGTAATAGAAAGTCAACCTAATAAAAAAATAGCCAATGGCATCAATCAAAAGCTTAAAAACAAGGTTTTTAGTGTTGTAAAAGGCTATTTTAGATCCGTTTTGAGACTGATTCACCCATGGTGGTGAATGAGTCCTAGTATGGATGTTTTTCAAAAAAAATAGGAATTTTCAATGGATTTTTATTCTTTGTATGTTGTATTATATGTATCTTAAGTGAAAATGTAATTTTTATATGATTTTCAATTATTTGAGATGCAAAAATGCAACCTATATACACTTTCACTAATGCAAAATTTTGAAACCCTAGAATATCAATTAACTAATGAAAACTCTAATTCAAAGTTAATGCAAGCTAAATATACAATGATGATGAAATAAAAACAAGAAAATAAGGTATTATAAATGTAGGTTCACCAAAATGAAATGAAGAAAATATGTGTGGTAGCTTTCTTTCACTTCTAGGGTTTTGGACCTAAAAGGAGAAAAACCAATTTCCAACCTTTCACTCAAGAAAAAACCCTTGAGAATTTGATGCAAAGGAAATTGAAATCTGGAAAAGGGAAGCTTCTAGGGATTTAATGATGTATAATGAGGGGTTCACCACCAAGTGTAAACTTGGAAAAAATAATGAATTGGAAAACACAGTGTGATATAAAAAATGACCTAGAAATGACCATGAAATAAAACAAAAAGCTACAAAATTGGAAGTGTGCACTTGGAATCTAGAGAGAGATGGAATGGAGCTTTGAAATCTTGAAATTTCTCCTTTCTAGGCCTAGTGGGACTCATTCACCATTTTGGGAAAATCAACCCCAATTTTGGAAAACTATAATAGAGCAAGTTTCGGCCAAATGGGTATCCAAATCTGCAAAGATCTCTGAAAAAAATTTGTAGTGGGACTCATTCACCACTCTTGGAGATTGAGTCTAGTTTGAATTTTTTGGAGATTCAAAGTCTTGATCTGCTAAATCTATACCTCCGGGTGTTTAGATTTGAAACCCTAGTTTTCAAGACTGTAAGTGAGTTTTTGTGAATATTTTGACCTTACAAGTATGGAGATGACTCCAAAAAGTTTTAAACCTATTCTTCAATCATCTACAATCCTTCAAAGTACCTAGATCTACAATCACACAAGGAAAGAGAACAAAAGTGTAAATTGTTAGGGAATCAAGGTTTTCCTTGGTCAAACCCATTTTAGGTAATTAAACCAAATGATGAAATAAGATAATGAAGCATAAACATGAACTAATGTAATTAGAACCTTGCCATGATGATGGATCTTGAATTACTACAACAATTAATTAATGAAGAATCTTGCTCTTGAATTCCTTAGAAATAATCTTGTAAACTATCTTGATGACCTTGTGAAGACTTGGAATGCTTTACTCTTGCTTGCTTGACTTGATGGCATGAAGGTATGATGCTTGGATGAAATAAGGAATTTAAAGCTTTCTTATATAAGCAATCCACTCACATGACCGTTAATTTGACCCCCAATGCAAAAATTGAAGAAATTTAAACTTAAAATCCATTTTTTCCCGCTCAAACCTTGAAAATAGCTCAAATGTGACTCATTCACTATCTTAGGTGAATGAGTCCCAACTGGATGGGACTCATTTTTGCATGGTGAAAAATGGGTACCACGGGGCTATTTTTCTAGCTGGGATGTTGGGTAGTGAAGAAATTAGGTTTATATGTTGATTTTGTTAGGTCTTTGATAAAAATATTCCTTAGGATGCACAATATGGGGTCATAAGGGCCTATTTATGAAGATATTAAGGCCATAAATGCAATAAGGCTCAAAATCCAATGTGAAAGTGTAAATAAATTCTCTTTACAACACTAAATTAAGGAAAAATTGATTCTATTTAGCTTATAAGGGACCTAAATCCTATGTGAACACATTACAACACTTGATTAGGTCCACTTAATTTACAAGCCTCCCAAATTTAATGTGAAGATGTAAATAAATACATTTTACAACATTAAATTAGGACAAAGTTTGGTTAATTTAGCTTAAAACAGGTCCAAGACCTAATGTGGAAGTATAAAACACCTCACAACACTAGACCAAGGCAACCTTAAATTTGATTTATCATTAATTATTCCCATATCAAGCAAGGTACGTGTTTTTCTACACTACATTCTTATACTTTTATAATTATTCTCATATTTTCACTTTGGTTTATATATATATATCATGATGTGTACTAATTATCTTTATGATTTCTATCTTATAGGTTATGTGAGAGAGTTGCATGATCTCTACCAATGGGCAGCCATTGAGATAGTACCTCCTTCAATCACAAATGAGGCTATCAACATAGACTACATGCCCCCACCCATCATGGAGCAGCATCCAGAACTATTTAAGCCTTTCGCAAGGTTGAGAGGTACATATGAGAGTGCTTCCAAGAACACTAATCAAGCCAAGGGTGACCTATCAACACTACAAGAAACACATGAGGAGCTTTATTCATCTTGAGATCTAGGAAAGGTTGAGAGAATCCATGGAAAGGTTTCCAAGCTATAGGTAGAGAGAGACCACAAATACCAAGAGTGCATGGAGGTCATCATAGAGGCTACAACTGTTGGACGATTACAGGGCCTACAGTCTACATTATATTCTATTGCTATGTCATGATTGCACACTATCATCTCTTGATGGATGTGATCACTAGGTCCTGAGGGATCTGATAGTCACATGCCACAATAGTCTTGTATACTTGATATGTACTTAAAACTTTGTTATGATGTATATATATATGAGCATTTATGTTGGGTTGTTTATGTTTATGTGCTTAAGTAAGATAGCATTCTAATTTATGAAATAATCTTTATAAGACTATTTAATAAATGTCTCCAGGATCTAACATGTTTAATATGATCTAATTAAAACTATCCTAGCTTCTTTTAGATGCAACATTATGATTGAGTATGTTATGCCAAATTAAATGTACCTATGATTTAATTATAGAACATTAAATGCATATAAGGATCTAATCTAACACAACATACAAGATTAATTTGAGTAGTATGAAACCTAAATTAACAATCCAAAACTAATTTGAATAATTACTTTAGCATTCAAGACACAAATGATTATTTTTCAAGAACAAAGCAATGCAAGAGAAATAACATACTATCTACTAACTCTAACATCATTGCTTTGTCATTCACACTATTCAAGAAGGAAGATTAGAAAAAATACTAGTGTAAATGCATGACATTAACATGTTCTTTAAGAGGTGTTCCATCCATTTCTATAGCTATGTATGCTCCATACCCATAAGTTTCATCAATTATGTAAGGTCCTAACCAATTAGGGTTAAATTTTTCTTTCTCAATCGGGGTGGCATTGACGTTATGTTGATTTTCAAACAACACCAAATCACCTTTATCAAATGAATGAGGGATGACATTATCATTGTAGCTACGTTGCATTCTTTTAGAGTTACAAGCTTGGAGATACTCAGGAGCATTAATACATTGTTCATCAAGCATTTCAAGCTGATGCAATCATTGTTCCTTATAGGTATTGTCATCAATAAGTTCTTGAAGAGTGATTCTTAATGAAGGAATCTCTAACTCCAAGGGCATTTTCACCTCGGTAGCATAATCAAATTTATAAGGAGTATTTCGAGTTGATGTTCTAATACTAGTACAATAAGTCCATAATGCATATGTCAACTACGTGTGCCAATCCTTAGTATGCTTTATTACTATTTTCCTTAATATTTCCTCAAGGGTTTTATTAGTTGATCAACTTGACCATTAGATTATGGATAGTAGGGAGTTGAAAAATGATGTTGGATGTTAAAAATTTCTAAGAACTTCTTCACATCATTATTCTTGAATGGTGTACCATTTTCCAAAACTAACATGGAAGTGAGTTTGAAGCGAGAAATAATGTGCACCAATATGAAACAACATATTACATCAATAGTTGTTGAAAGAAGGAGAATGGCTTCTACCCATTTTGTGAAATAATCTGTTGCGGTAATTATAAATGTATGTCTGACAGAAGAGGGTGGTGATATATTTCCAATAAGATCTAGACTCCATACTGAGAAAATCCAAATAGGAACTTGGGCATGAAGTTTAGAATCAGGAGTGTGAATCAAATTGCTATGTTCTTGAAATTTGTGACATTTCTTAACATATTCAAAGCAATCCTATTACATATGTCTCCAATAGTATCCTATGTAGATTAGCTTTTGAACAAATGATCTTCCTCCAAAATGACCTCCATAAGCACCTACATGAGCTTTTGTAAGCACTATGGGGATTTCATATTATTTAAGGCATCTAAGTAAAAGACCATCAAAGAACCTTCGATACAACACATCAAAAATGATTATATATCTAGACGCAACTTTTTGAATGTGGGCTTGAATATTCTTAGTTGTCAACTCAAGAAAGGTACCTTCTTTCAAATAATTAAACATTAGTGTATACCATTTACTAGAGCTTTCCATGGTGGTTGATAACACTTCTTCGACTATATATTCTATAGATGGTTTCATAATTGTATGGACAATGAATGTGAAATATTTTGAAGAATCTTGATGAGATATAAGGGAAGCCGCACTTGCCATTGCATCCACATGCCAGTTATCTTTTGATGGGAAATTATCAATGGTATATAGATCAAAGGTGTTTAATAGATTCATTGTGAGATCCTTATATTTTGATAATTTTTCATGCTTTTCTTGATACGATCTATTTATTTTCTTAATATCTAATTATGAGTCACCAAATATCTTAATATTTTGAGCTCCTAGAGTTAAAACTGTGCATAAACCAGAAATTAATGCTCCATACTCTAATGTGTTTTTTGTGCATAGGAAGTTTAAGTGGTAGGACAAAGGAATAGGCTTTCCTATAGGTGGGACTAGTATAGATCCTATGTTGGAGCCAGTTCTACACTTAGAGTTGTCAAAATATAACCCCCATGTATCAGTTTAAATCATCACCACATTATCATTAGGGAATGAATCATTGTTAGGTAAGGATAAGGGAGAGGGAGCATCAAATAATTGTTAGATCAATGATTTTCTTTTAATTTCTTTTTGAGAGATAAATTTAAGATGAAACTGAGTTAACAACATAACCCACCTACCTAGGCATCCCGATAAATTTGTTTTAGCTAAAAGATGTTTTAAAGGATTGAATTTTGTCATCACATGTATTTCAACATTCATTAAGTAATGTCTCAATTTACTAGTAGTGAATCCAAGATCCAAACATTGTTTTTATATTTTCATATATCGTGTCTCATAATCAATCATAGTTTGGCTAATGTAATAAACAAGATGTTCTTTGCCATTTTTTGTCTTGTTGAGCCAACAATGCTACGAGAGCATGGACTGACACTTTTGTATAAAGGATGAATGGTTTTTCTTGCATAGCGAGTTGTAAAATAGGTGGAGTAGCAAGATAATCTTTTAAACTCTCAAAAGCATATTTACAATCCTTATTCCAATTAAATTGAACCTCTTTCTTAAGAAGTTGTGTTAGAGGTAATGTTCAATCTACTAAAGATGATACAAAATGAAGGATAGTTTGAATTCTTCCTTGTAAAGTGCACAATTGGGAAATGTTTCTAGGAGGTGGCATGTTAACTATAGCATCAATTTTCTTCGTGCCCACCTCAATGCCTAGAAGTTTTCCACTATCTATGCCAAAAGACACTTTTTTGGGTTTAGCCTCATGTTATATTTTTGCATTTGCTCAAAGATTTTTTGAAGGATTTTAAAATTGTCTTGTCGAGTAGAATATTTGGCTAGAATATCATCAACATAATCTTCCAAAATATTATATATGTAATCATTAAATATCAATGTCATAGCTCATTGATATGTTGCACCTACATTCTTCAATCCAAAAGGCATAACTACCTAAAAAAAAATTCCCCAAGTTGTAGTAAATGTTGTCTTATATTGATCTTGAGGGTTGATAAAGATTTGATTATGTCCAAGAAATTTTTTCCATAAACGACAAAAAATCATGTCCTATAGTCGAGTTCACTATCATGTCAATATTAGGAAGGGAAAAATCATCTTTTCAATATACTTTACTAAAATCATGAAAGTTTGTACACATCCTAATATGATTGTTGGGTTTTGCAACTACAACAATGTTCAAAACCCAAGGAAAATAATCAATAGGTTGTATAAAACTAGCTTCAAGGAGTTTCTCAATCTTAGCATTAACTAATAAGGCTATCTTAGGATTCATCTTTTGTATCATTTTTTTAACTAGTTTAGCATTCTCTGTGAGGACTATGTTGTGTGTCACTATCTTATTATCAATTCTTGACATATTCGAATAAGTCCAAGTAAAATGTTTAGGAAGCTCATGAATTAAAGCTACATGATCTTCTTGTTCATCTTCATCAAGACACTTTCCTATCTTAATCACTCTCTCCTCATTATTAATATTCATCGGTATGTTGATTGTATCTCCCAAAGGGAGTGCAGATTGTTTCAAAATTTTAGGATTGTATTCTTGATTGTCCTTATCATTCACATCACTTTCCTTATCTATGTATTCTTTCTTAGCACTAATCATAGCACATGTAACCAATTTCCTTTTAAGAGGAGTAGATGGTTTATCATAAAATCCTAAAATTTCTTTCAAGGCTTCATCATCTTTAAAGTATTCCAATGATTCTTTGCAAGTTGTATCAATCAATTCAGGATGCTTCAAGGTGATAGTTTTTTTAGGGTTACACATGATGGTTTTGATGTTTAATGAGGTTCTTTTCATTACTTGTGTTATCTTAGAATGGAAATACCCCAAACCACTTTTTGTTTCTTGTGTGTTAGGCTCTATAGGAACACAAATGCCTTGTTCTTTCCTTCCACATCCCTTTCCACTATAGGTAAGTTGTTTCATCAGCTCATAACCTTTTCCATTATGTTTCTCTATTTATTTCAGGTTTTGTGGTTGATAATATATCTCATCAAAGTTTGTTGTATAGCTTGTGTCTTCTTCCAGTGTAGATGAGGTAGATTCTCATGATTTTTCTTTCAAATTTTATGTTGACATCACCATTAGTTGCTTTTGTTTCTCAATTTATTATGTTTCATTTTGTATTCTACCATGAATGTTGGTATGAAGTATAAAGATCCCCAATCATCTTCCAATAACTTTGATTCTTTCTCCATCTCTTGTTTATATTCTTTCATAGGTCCTGTGTTCGAAGTTGGAATTAATGTGTTTAGAGGACTTGTTGTTCCTTTTTGAACTTGTAAGAAACTTTCAGGCTCGGGATCTATTTCAACTTGGTATACTTTATCGTTATAGACATACTTCATGATACAATAAAGAGTTTAAGGAACCACATGCATCTCATGAATCCAAGGTCTTCTTAAAATAAGATTGTGTGAAAGATCATGAGGCATAACATGAATAGTAGTTTGTAATGTAGCCTTTCCAACTGTAATAGGTAAAGTAAACACACCAAGTGATTGCTCTCCTACATTGTCAAATCCTCGAATTGATAAGAAATTAGGTTCAATTCTTGGTTTATCCATGCCAAGTCTATCCAAAAGGGTCACACTACACAAATTAAGGGTGAAACCATTATCAACAAGGGTTATTTTTATTCCAGTCCTATTATAGATAGCTATTATCATGAAGGTATCATTTTTCTTCCTCATCTCCAAGGGAGGTACAACTCATGTTTATGAAAATTAATTTCTACATTAACTGTATTCATTCCTTGAATTAGAGTTGCTACATCACTTGCATTTTCACTAAAGGGAACCACAACTTGTTGCAAGGATTTTTGAAGCATAGTATGATAATTAGGTGAATTTTGAATTAGGCCCCATAGGGATATATTTGTAGGAGTATTCTTAAGTTGTTCAACAAGATCATACTCCTTCCCACTATGTGAAGGAAAACAAGGAGCACTAGGCAAGATGGGTTGAGAAAAATGTAAAGATTTTGAAGTTTTTTTGTCTTGGTTGTGGATTGTTTCCAGTGTTATATGTATGAGCAATGGTATTATAACTTGATTGTTGTGAAACATCATTCTTAGGTAGTTCAAGGGTGAAAATAGGTTTTTTTGGAGTTTGAGGTTTGTTTGAAGGTGGGTATAGGATGAGTTGAGGTTGAATCATATTAAATTCTCTTTGTTTTAGTTTGTTGTAACAAGCCTTAGAAGATGAGCCTTGTGAGATGAAGTCCTCAAGGGCTTCATCTAACATGTCAAATTCATCACTACTAAAAGGATTGAGGGTTAGGTTAACTTAGAAAAAGAGATTTGACATACTCAAATAACTATGCTTTCTCCAAGGGGTTCATCAGTTTATAGGTGTTTTGGTTTTGTTTTCTAATGAATGCCAAATGTAATCTAATCTTATCCAACAATGAACTAATGCTAGAAATGAAAATTACAATAATATAATTCTATCCACAATAGAAATGAAACTAAATTAAGCTAAAGTAAATGAGATGCATGAAATAGAAACTGATTTAACTAAAACATAAATCTAACAACACCAAACAAAAGCACAAAAACAAGGTTTTAAATGCTTTAAAATGTAGATTCAGATCTAACACATGACTAAATCACCTAGAGGGGCATATGAGTCCTAGTCAAGGTTTTTGAAGGGTTCAAATAGTGAATAATAGTTACCATAGAAATCCTAGAAATCAGGTAAAACAACTTGTACTAGGACTAAATTTCCCAGAGGGGCAAATGAGTCCCAAATGAGCATTTTGACACTAATTTTAGCAAACTCTGAGTGAATTTCAGATTTTCTAGTTTGTATTATGTCTAGACTAAGTGAAATTACATATTTTAAATGAAATTCAATGATGCAAGATACAAAAATGCAACCTATATGCACTTTCACTAATGCAAGATTTAGAATCCCTAAATGTAAAATTAACTGCAAAGTTGTAAGCTAGATCTAGGACTATGATGCACTCCAAATCAGAAATAAGGTGTCCAAAGGATAGGTTTTCCAAAATGAAATGAGTAAAATAGGGTGTTCCCACCTTTTAGGAGATGGACAACTTAGGGAGCCCTATTTTGGCTCTATTTCATTCAAGAAAATCTTAGAGATCTCAATCCAATTATTGATTTGAGAAGAGGGATATACTATAAGGTCTCCTAGGGTCTGATTAATGATAAAAAGTGGGTTCACCAATAAGAAAGGGATTAGAAAGAAAAGTAATGGAAGTAACATGTAGAACCTAACTATGCCACCTAGAAAATGAACTCAAATTAGAATAGCAAACTAGAGATAAATAGAGGTGCACCTAGAAAACTGAAGATGCTTGAAATGAGGTCTACAATCCTGAAATTTTGACTTTTAATGCACACTAGGACTCATACACCAGTAGGGGAAATTTATTCCTAGCTTAGGGTTTTTGGGCACAAACTAGAATTTCATATTAACAAGTCTGAATCCTCTAAAATCCAGAAAAAGTGCTATACCAGGACTCATACACCACAATTGGTGATTTAGTCCCATTTTTTATTTTTCAAAAATTCTAGATCTGAATTTTTTCTCCTCTCTTTACACTTCCTTTCTCTATTTTCCAAACTTCACTTCTGGATCCAAACCTACTAAAAACCTACAAAACCGAATATTGTGTTGATTTGCTCATGGTAGGTTTTCCTCGGTCAAAACCCTAGTTCAGTAATTAATCCTTGATAGAAAGAATAGATATTCAAAGGAAATATGTGTGAGATTAATAATCTTAAGTGCATCTAAGATTAAGAGATCTAAAGTGCAATGAAACCCTACTATAATGTGCTAGAATATGATGCATGAATGAAACATAAAGATGATGAATTACTTTGGGAGATCTCTAATCACTCTAATAAGCCTCAATAATGAAAATACCTTCCTTTAGGTAGAAAGTATAATGGTAATGGAGAATGTAATTACTTAGGAAACAAGTCATTAGGATTGGTTTGGTAGCTAGTTGCATATCCCCATCCTAGAATCCATCATGATTCTCTATGGGAAACCATCATCAACCCTTGACAATGATAGATCTTGAATTGAAAGTGAGCTTGAAGAACTTCAAAAACACTATCATTCTACTCCAAGACTTCAAATTTATTTACTCCTTGCTCTTGAATGCTTGGAAATATCTCTTGAAGACTCTTGTTTGAAAACTCTAGGATTTCTTAGCTCTCAAATTACTTGGTAGGTGAAATAATGAGTTGAAACCTTGTTTATATAGGCACTCCATCTAATTTATGATTTATTAGATACCAAATGATGACATTGACCAAAAATTTGAATTAGAAACCTTATTTCCCAACTCAAAGCCTAAAAAGGGGCCACATGGGACTCATATGCCCAAGATGGCATATGGGTCCCACCTAGGGGGACTCATATTCCCAAGGTGGCATACGAGTCCCACCCTAGCATTTTGGGGTGAAGAAATATCGAGGTAAAAGAAAATTGAATGCATTTGATGATTTTACTGGGATTTCAACTAAAATAAGCTTTGGAATTTGAAATAAAGGGTCTTAGGGGCATATTAATGATGATTTAAAGGGTCATGAATGCAAGGGTACTAAAATAGGTCTAAAGTAAGTATGAAATTGTACTATCTCCTAGAAGGGAGTATAATTTTCTACACTATAACAAAGGCAAGAATATGACATTGATGTTCAAACTAGACATGGAGGTCTTCTTCTTCCAAAGAACTAGGAACTAGATTCTTTTGCAAAAAATATTAGTATCAGCTAAAAATCTTGTCAAATATGTAAGCCTTGCACTTACCATATCTCCGAGGTTACTATACTATATTATTATTTTCTCCTTTTGTTATTGTAGTATAAATAATTGACCATGTATATTTTCAATGATAGCTTTGGTTGCTCCATCTCCATCATTCACTAGATCATAAAAAACTGAGGCCTAGGAAATTTAAGAGTCAATTGAGTCCATTTGAACCTTAATGCTCCTTGTAGAAATTGGCTACTTCAAACATAATTGAAATAATGGTTTTGCTTCTTCCAAATAATTCTTAACATCCTCCAAGTTTCCTTACAACTTGGTGTGTGCAGTAACACACTTATCGAAAACATCATAAATCCTTCTATCATTTAGTTTTGTTGGCATTTCCTTCTCTATCCTTTCTTCCAAACCAACAAAATACTCCTTAAAGGAATATAAAAATAACTTCAACTAATGAATACCTAAAAAAAGAAGTATCAATAGATACTCTGGGAAGGCCTCGCTGTAATGCCTTCACAACTTCATCCATCAACTCAGTACTCTTATGGTGATTTTGAAGAATCTCCTTTCTCACCAAGGCATGAAAAGCATCACCAAGCTATAATTTATGTAGAGGGGAAATCTTATCTAGGTCCACTTGACCTTGATGCATAAGAATATGTAATAGTTGTGCAAACACCATTAGTTGAAATTGTAATTACATATCCAAGAGATATTTCAATGAATCTCCTAATGCTTTGAAAGATTCACCACCTACTTTAGTACTTTATTCTTCATTTTTATCATTACTCTCTTTCTCACCACTGCTAAATCTCTCATTGGCATTCTTCTTAGCTTCTAGAGGAGGCAAGGCTTCTTCTTTTTGTGCTTTATTATTCTCTGGGGTATGTTGCTTAAATTCTTTGTTATGCTCATTAGTTATCTCCACATCCGAAGGAGTGTTGTCTATCATTATTTATTCTTGTTGCTCATTTTTCATGCTCATGTTATTCATTAGTAGGCTCATGGATTTATGGGAGGGGTGTGTCTTGTTGCATCTAATTTTCATCACCCAAAGGAACTCCCAACTCTTTAGTAATTGTTTCAAAAGATTACAATGTATCTTTTCTTATCCTTTCTATATCATACTTATCTCTACTCATAAGAGTGCTCACTCTTTGTTTTATCTTAACTTTCTTGCTAACAACTGAGATAGCTTGAGTCTATCCTCATGAGGAAATGAGGAACCAATCTTCTCTAGGGTAGAATTCTTCATCTTTTCATCCTTTGTAATAACCTCTTTTCTTCATACGTTCAACCCGCCTTTTAGATCATTTGGAAATTAATTGTCTATCTCAATTAGGCCAATATTGAATGTCACCATGTACTTGACTATAGCCTCTTCATCTGGATACATTGCAATTATATCTTTCAGGATCCCAAACTCTACAATACCACTAAATAGTGCATCTAACTTCATAGAACTAAGATTTTGGACCGGAGGGGTCTTCTTAGATTTCGTAGATATTCCCTTTCCTTTTTCCTTATTTTTAAATGATCCTTCTTCTCATAACTCAGTACTCTTTTCTCTTATTTGAAACTTGAATGATTTCTTTACATTTTCTACTTCCTCTTCACTTTCTATATCCACCACATTAATTTTATTTCTTTTAGTATGAATCTCTTCCTAAGATACTTGGGACTTTCTTTTCTGGATCAACTGATGTTATTCCTCTTCCTCTTCTTCTTCTTCTTCAACATTGATATTATTTTCTTTGGTTTCTTTTTTTGTCCTTCTCTTGGGATAGTTCTATTGAAAATACATACTAGATGTACCTTTCTTCTTCAAACCACCTATTGGATTTTTTTTGGAAGGAGGAGCTTCAAAAGGCTTTGTAATAGTAGGTGGTGTAGGAACCGAGGTCCTACCCAAAATTGTTGACTTTTATGGAGTAGTTTGTGAAGGAGAAGATGTACTTATGGATTTCTCTGTAGGGTTCTCAAGGGAAAAAAAGTCTCTTTCCAAGTCAGCTTTCATCTTTTCATCCTTCTCTTCAATTTCCTTCTTCTTTTCAAGGTTCTCTTTGCTTGATTTCTCTTTGTAAGTACCAAAACTTTCCACTATTGTATCCCTATTTTTTCTCAACACAATTTCTACAAAATTAGTGCATATAGAATCATCTACATCATAAGTTAGCTCTGAAACCCAAATAGTTTTGGGTTCAATTTCTTGCATATAACAGTAATCTCCAATAACCATAAAAGTTAGATCATTCTTATACTTGTTTACAACTTTGGAAGGAATCCTTTCTCTTTCTTGCATTGAGGATTGAAAAGTTTTTAAGAATCCCCACAATATTGAATCACAAGAGTCTTTACTAGGGAATATTCTCAAATGATCTCTAAGTTGAGTAGCTACAAGAACATTATCTATCCAAACAATATTATTTTCTTTGGGTAACTCATTTAGAAAGTAAAGCATGAAGAAAATGATAAGTGTACCATACCAGAAAGGATATTTTTGACTCCTTTTTCTTTTGTGAATTCTCCAAAAATTGTAATCGAAGGAGCTCACAAAGATTAATTTTTTTTCCTTCTTTCACCATTTTATGTGTTGTGTGAATTGCAATGGCATAAACTAAATTCTCTCTATTTTTGAAAAATATCTTATAGCCAATCATCATAGAAGTGTACTTGACTTCCATATCTTTAATTTCATTCACCATTAGGGCATGCTTGTCAAACTTAACTCTGATAAGATTCATTACAACTTCATTATTTATTGACTTTAGTGTTGGGACTTGACCAGTGGATCACAAACAAATGACAATCCTAATTACCTCTTTATTTATCATGTGTGACATATCCAACCACATGAATTTATCATGAATTATTCTCAGCACATACTTCACCCAATGATTAACATAGAAGAAGTTAGGAAATTTATTGCACACATCCAGATTCTTCTTTGTTAAATTGGCATACTTTGGTTTTAGCTCAAAATCATCGTTAGTAAACACCCTATCTCTAAATTCTTCCATCTTTAAATGATCATATTCATCCAACTTTGAATGAATGTAAATTCAAACATCCTCTATGTGCAACACATTTGATGGAACCCTAGAAAGCACACCTTCCTTATCTATCTCCATGGATTTTTATTGATGCTTCTTGAATTTAGGTCTTGGCCTCTCAAGCACATCAATAACTTGTGGAGTAAAAATTTTGAACCTCTCTAAAAGTAGGGTTTTGCAAGAAATGTAAATACCTTGTGTCTTCATCGATAGGGTTTTCTCGACACTAGAATTGACTTCACTCTATTTCCACTTCAAATTCTTGTACAAAAATGAATTTTGAATATGTATATAATGAAATATAAACACCTTTTTCAATGACCCAATATGTGCATTAATTATAGAAGATAAAGTTAGGTTGAAAAGCTATCAACCCCTCTTTGTGATATCACAAAAACTCCTAATCACTATACAAATCTCTGCAATAAGAGATTTCTCACCAAATATTTCACCAATAGATCAAGCATATCAACCAACAAATATAATAGTATGTTGAAGATATCAACATATCACCTTTGGAAGGGGGACTAGAAATATTTTTTCTAAAACTCCCCCTAAGTCATTGCTCTCTATCTAGTTTCCATAGGAAACATCTATGCTAGGATTTGGCACAAACTCATTCTTCACCTCATTTTCTTCCTTTTTCTTCCATATCTTGTTCATCTCATTATTCATCTTAATCAGATTAACCTTCTTTACCTAATATATATATATATATATATTTTGTAGAGGGCTTCACATTCTTACTTATGCAAAACTTAGCTATATGTTCTGGTTTATTGCATTTATGACATATGGCACCTTTTTGCTGAACAAGCTTACTTCTTTCCATTTTAGATTTACTTTCAAAGGCCTTATTCCCAAATATGTTACATGTATAATAGTAACCATTCAATGATTGAACTATCATACCATTATTATAACCATTTTGTAAGCTCAAAATGCAGTAAAATACCTCTAAAGATTACCAATCTCTAGATACGCTTGGTAACAAAAGGCCAAATATTTGAACTTGTACTCTTAGTGCTGCCGACCTAGGCAGGTGTACCTATAACAATGAAGTAGACTTGACCAATGTTTATTTCCTAAAGCAATTTACCCACACTCAAATAGGAGTGGATAAATGAGTTTTAATTTGGTATAAATTGTATAAGCAATATCAAGGAAAAAATCTAATGTGTTCATATGATAAAATGAATGAAATTAAATAGTAGAATGGTAGAGACTAGTGCCTTATTGGGTGCACAGAGTCAAATGAAAATCTGAAATGAATAACTTCTTTCTGGAAAAAACTCAAATTGTTTGGCACATAGGTTTAAGTTTATAACTGGTATAACATGCATGAATGTGACTACTAAGTTCTTCTTAATGATCCAAATGAGATTCCCTAATTACTATGATTGATTTAAAGGATTTAATCTTTCCTTGAAAGACCCAATTAATCCAACCATACAGATACAACAAGTGTGCAATGATAAACTGAGAAATATCCTTGATATCAATTTAAACAATTAGAAAACATCAACCTTGGAGAAAACTTCAGCAATACTTTTAATTAACACAACAAACAATTGAAACCAGAAAAATGCCACCAAATCAAATGAATTCAATTGAAATCTCCATTGTTTTTTACATGCATCATAGTAAAAAATATAAACATTATATCTACTGTCTCTCTTTTTTCCTCTATTCGCTATCAAAAAAGTATTTATACATCGGCCATATGAAAAGTCGCGATCCATTCGTAGATTCAAACTCAGCGTTCTATTGATTCGCGCCTTTTCAAACATTCGCTAGACACCGTTGAGATGTCCATAGTTTTAACGATCTAGTACTCACTGACTACCACAAATTTTATATCGCTTTGATATCATGCAGTTTCATCGATGTGTTGAGTCTCACCGATAGCTATCCCTTCAATCATGAGTGTATCACTGTGACATTAAAGGTCGAGCAGATGTTCCTCCGCTTACATTGTGTTCTGCCGAGACTTATCCTTCGTCAAC
>VDFB02040024.1:0-65173 GCA_007258455.2 Sequoia sempervirens | reverse complement strand
TGAAATGATGATTGATTATTCCATTTACAGATTTAGTCATTGACCTCTTTCTCTTATTATAAGGCTGGTTGGCATAACATTTCAGCTTCTCCATATCCATTTCAAGTAAATGATCTAAATTTCTACAAGAAATTTGTTTCATCACCTTTTCAGCTAGTTTTATATGCTTATGCATAGCAATAGAAGGAAGTGATCCTGACCCCTCTCCAACATGCATTGTTTGAACTTGGGCCTCCTCCCTATCTTCAAGGTCCATGTGTTCTTCAATGGATTCATTTGATCCAATATCTAGATTTGGCTCGAATTCAACATGAGAACTTCCTACTTGTTGAGCCATTTCTACATGTCACATTTTGCAAAGAAAAGTGAGAGATGATTCTATATAAGTGAAGTTTATGTATGCGAGCAAACAAAGTGATAAGACATGAAGCTATCAGTGACAAAAGTTTTGAACAACTAGTTTTATAAGCTCATCCATACCAGCAGAAGGAAGTGATCCAACCCCTCTCCAACAAGCATTGTTTGAACTTGGGTCTCCTCCCTAACTTCAAGGTCCATGTGTTCTTCATCGGATTTGTTTGATCATATATCTAGATTTGGCTCAACTTCTACTTGAGAATTTCCTGCTTGTTTGAATTTACATGCAAGCAAAGAAAGTGAGAGACTATGAGTTATTTACTTGTGGAGTTGAAACAAATAAAATCAAATATTCTTAAACTTAAGAATTCCATGGAACAAAAATAATTGGAAATAGATAAGAAATTTAGGTAATGTCTATGCAAGATGACTATTTTTTAGTATTAAAGTTTCCAAGTTAAATCTAACATGGTTTTCATAAAAGGAATGTATATTTATAAGCAAAACAAATTGAGGTGTTAATAAAAGTCCTAAACACACACTTGAGAGAGAGAGAGAAGAAACAAGCATGTGTACCTTGTTTCTTTCAATGATATTTTTCCAAGTTTTGTTCACGCCTCTTTTGTTCTTCTTCTTTTGACAATTTTCATTGAGCCACATTTTTTCTTTTTCTTTGTTGTCCCATTTTCTTCTTCAAGTTAAAGATGTCTCCAAAATCCGCGAGCTCCAACTAATATAAATGCTAATTAATCTTGCAATTTGATATGGAATAATGAAAAAAAAGCTTGTATCTATATGAATATGGGGAAAAAATTATTCTAGTGTATGGAATAACTACATCCTAGATCATTAAATGAGTCAAGTGGTAATCAAACAAGTTATTTCATTGTGGAGTTTGTTGTTTTTTAATATATAGATATGTAAAACATATCTTAGAGTAATTTTAGAATTTTGTTACTTGTCAAAAAGACAATAGAGGTATAATTTGAATTGAATTTTCTTAATGTTTCAAAGAATATTTTTTTTGTATAATTTAATAATGGTGTAGATTAAGAGATTATTTATGAAATATTTAACATAAAAATTTTATAACTTAGAGGGAAAGTGTTTGAAGGATGGTATATAATTATAAAAGGAATGTTCCTACCTCTTCTTTATAATTATATTTTATAACTCATGTATAAAATATCATTAGTCTACTTGAGCTTGAGAGTCATTTATTTTATAATTTTTGACTTCTTACTATAAAATTCAATGGTGTGTGTGAAAATTATTTATTGTGGTCAACATGAATGAACTTAATTATAAAGTGGCATGTTCATTTCCTAATATTCTACTAGAGATCAAATGTATATCATATAAAGAAATGTAAGTTCTAAGAGATCATCAAATAAGCAAATGTATGTATATTGAATATAAGCAAATATATACATATATCATATAAACATGTAAACATAAGCAAACACATACATACATGTAAATAGATTCAATGTATAAACACGTAACATGTTATAAGCAAAGAGCCAAATGCATGTATATAAGCAAAGATCATCAAATGTGACTGAATACTAAAGATCATCATATAAGCAAATACATGTAGTAAAAATCATAGATATAGTGTAGAGCCTAATATGAATGTCAAATCCTAGTCGAACGACCATCTGAATACTAGCCCCGCTTGGATAGATGTTGAGCCTAAAAATAAAAATGTGTACAAAATGTGTTAAATACATACAATTTATATTAAATAAATTTTATGAAAGTTATTTTTAAGAATGTACTTGTATATTTTTAAATGTCTATCTAGATCTATGTGCATACATATGCATGTACATATACACATGTATATATAAAAATTTAAAACTCACATGTCCACTGGCAACAAATTCATCCACAGAGTCACGTCGATGTACACGATTTGGAGGAACAAGGCTAGGAGTGACATGAGGTATGTCCACCTACAATATATATACATATATATCAATACATGAATATCTAGTTAAAACTAAAATTTAAAAATAATTAAGAACGATTTGAAAACACGACATGCACATATACATGCACATCATCTCGACATATCAGTGACCAAGTCCTCTAAAAACAGTTGCCTCCACCATATCAACTATACGGTCAAGGAATGAACCAACATTTGCATCCATCTGATCTATCCCATGTTGTGCCATAAATGATGAGTGAAGAGGACTATGCAAGTGAGATGGCATCGACGATGATGAACCAGAACCAATCAACATCTCAGTAAAACCCATAGTCCGTGTAGTTGCTGAATGATCTGTAGGTGGATCCTAACATGCACTAGTGCTGGGATGAGAGTGATGGGATCCTGGAAGTGAATGACCTCTGTGTCCCAAATGATCTCTAACATGCTCTATATCGATCCCATAGTCTGATGCAATGAAGGCATATGCCTCCAAGAGGTCCTCAGCAAACAATGTAGAGTCCTACGTGCCATATCTCCTATAAGTGCCTCAAGCTGCGTGGGAGTAGGGATGTTCGCTGCTGTATAAGGATCCGTGGTGGTCCATTGTGCTAAAAATGGAGGGATCGAGAACTTCTAGACATCAACTACTGACCTACACACAATTAGTAGATATCCCACCGGGTGTTTCTAACAAACACTATTAATGTCAATTGCTTCCTTTGGGAAGCAATGACAACCTCATCTACTATGGGGCTAGAGTTGGGGTGAGTAGGACCTCTCACACCAACCAATACTCCCAAGACATTGGGGGTGGTCATCTACCGACGATAGGCAGGTTTATCAAAAATCCTACCACCCCCGACCAGTTGCTATGGGTGGAATGTCCAGGTAGTTAACTTTGAGGCCCAAATGGACCTCAACATATAATTGCTGAACAAAATACAATGGAATCTGGTCATTGTTTGGGTATAGACCATGTGCTGTGAGAAATCATAGGTAGATCAATGAGGCCATAACATGATTGACACATCTAGTGACCTGGTATCCCCTAACCTACACACACATTTTGATAAAATGGAAAACAAGTGGCTTTTATCATTTTCCATTTGTACTATCCCGTATTTTTAAGGGAAACTTCACCATGTAAATTTCTTCCTCAAGATGCGGAAAGAATAGAAACCACTTTATCTGGGGAATATGCACTTTTCCTCTTTAAGTTCATCTTTATATTTTCTAGACTATGCACATTAACATGCATAGTTCACTATATATCCCCAGGTTTGCACCCTGTGCTAATGAATCTCTCAATTTTTTAATCTCATTACTAGTATTTGCAAACAAAGAATCTGGTGCAGGTGGAACATGATCTATATTTTCCATGTTATATATATATACAATACACCTAAAGGGGCAATGAGACCTTGGTAAATAATATATCTAGATATAGAGAATATATTTATCTAAAATAGTTCTAATAATTCATCTACTCATCAATAATATTTTCATACCATTAACAAAAAAAATTCAATATCTATCTAGTTTTTAATAGTCAAAACATTCAAATTACTAGATTGCACACAAAGCATAATCTAAAATAGTTCTAAATTTTAAATTTACAAGTGTGCACTCTAGTACAAAATGTGCCATTAAAGACTTAAAAAATATTGATAAAGGTTGCATCTAAGATTTATTTCCTACAACTAGTAATAAAGGGAAAGCATCATTACTTAACATTGGTGATCAAATAAAATCAATTTAGTCATTATTGAAGGTGTAAATAGGAGAAGAAAATGAGAGAGATGATATATGCTTGTAGATATAATTTCTAAATTATTGAAGCAATATTTTGATAAGGAGGAAACCAAAAAATTAGAAATAAACTTCCTCATATCCATTATAAACAAAATATGATAGGAGGAAGGGACACATACACATAATATTTATTATGAAAGTTACCATACAATGTGCAAGAACATGATACTAAGGAACAAATGTTTCTTATAAGTACACAACATTGAACCTAGATGAAGATTTAACCCTAGTACAAAAAGAAAGAAACAAAAAAAGAATAGGAGAAAATGACTTGATTTAATTTGTGTACATATTTTTTCTATTACCTCAAATCTTATAGATAATATAAAATCCACCATGTGAAAGTATGGTTATATTTACTCATTTAAAGATAATATTTAATAATTATTTTATTACTCTTATTTTTACAAATTTCTTGGATATTATAGTAAAATAAATCAACTCTTACATTTTTTAAAATTTAAAAGTTTCCTATACAAATTCCACAACTAGATATAATGGACTAGAGCTTTGTATAATGATGCACAATGATCAATCCTTGATGTTCCAAATCTTTTTGTGGGTATTTTACTTCATCCCACCGTCTTCTTTAGTTTTCATGATCTAGGTAGGTATTCCTAACGAACCTAGGAATTATCCCTTGTTGACCCATCTTATTTCAACCTTTATTTTGTTGATGATTATACTTGAAACTCTTATTTTTAAATTTTATGCAGTAATGAATACCTATAACACTTGGTGAAACTAACAAACCAACACTAAGATTGTTCCTCTTCCTTTATCTAATCCCAGTATTTCATGTTGACTTCTTGTATTCCTTTAAGAACACTAAAGAGTATAATAGTATAAAAGAACTTTAGTATATAATATTTCTCTTTGGGATATTATTTAAACTTCACCTTAATATCATGAGTTTCTTCATAATTCTATACAAAAGATCCATATCCCCTCTTCTACTAAGCCTATTGAAATAGTTTCCCAAATTGGGTGTATTATATACTGACATTATGGAGATTACATTTCTTCCATCTAAACTTCACTTCAATGTGGTTTAATAGAAGATTATTTATCTTCTAATCATTTTTGGTACTAAACCTATATGAGCATTAAGTATACATTGATTGAAAATGGTTTTTTAATCTTAATATTTGTAGTCATTAATTCCTAAAATGTATTTTTGTTTATACTTCTAATCTTACTCTTCCTGAATTTTCTATTAAAGGTTTTGTTATTATTCGATGAGATCCTTTGGGAACTATTATTTTCTTATCTAGAATCAAGCCCTATTTCACTTCACTTGTTATTCCATGTTATGATAGGGAATAAATTTCTTATTATAAAATCCTTCACATAAAACCTTCGATTCATGCAATAGGGATTGTTCCATCTAATTCCACCAATATGTAAAGTTTTTTATATGGAAGTAAAACTTTCATGATTACATTAGATAATGATCTATTGTATTATTGTAAAATTAGTGATGAACTACTTTTATTTTTATATTCCCCTCTAGTTACCTTAAAAATAACTACATATATTTCTTTTATACAATTATTTAAGGGGGCATATACTCTCACAACCCTTGTAATTTTGACATTTTTCCTTTTATATGTATAATGTTTATGTTGGATTATATATGATTTGTTGGCATACTTTGTATTATTGGTTGAATTATTCTAACATATATATATATATATATATTGTAGATTTTTGTGTTTTTTGACATGCTTGTTTTGCATATCTTAGTTCAAGGGAATCAACTCCTTGATCATTTAACACACTGTATATCATTCTATGTATCCAAAATGTTTGATTATTTTCATGTTTTTCTTTTAGCATTTATTTTTTATACTTTAATTATGTTTTATCATATAGTGACATTAGCTTGTTAAAGTGAAAGAAAATATGATGTCAAGAATTGCATACACTACAATATTAATTTATATTTCATGCTCACATTTTAGCATCTATATCCATAGCATAATTTTAGGGCCCATTTAACCCTCTTTCCTAACCTTCTCCTAGATCTAAGTGGCAATCTCATATTTTCTTACTTAATTATGTTAAATTTCATATTTTTATGTATTTTTCATCTTCTAACATTTTATTATTTATGTATTGTTTCAAACATTAAATACACAATTATATAAACATCTTCATGACTCTAAAAATATCCTAACAATTTTTTTTTTTAAATCATTCTTCTTACTTGAATAAAAAATTCTAACTAACTAAGACATTTTAAATTATTTTTAATTAAATTTATCTTTAATTAATTAAAGATTTTATCAAAACTCAAATACAATTATCCTCTTATCATTTTTTTTATTTAAACTACTTTTTAATACAAATTATTGTATTTTCAAAATGCATGTTCTCTCACTACCATTTTAAAATGATAAATCTTCCTATTTTATAAAATACTTGCAATAGTCCATTCTTGACATCTTTACAAGGAGCAAAATAAATAATCTTCATTCTAATCATACAACTATATTTTTGAAATGCATGTTCCTCTTGCTACTATTTTATAAAATACTTACAATAGTCCATTCTTGATACCAAATTACAAGAAACAAAAGAAAGACTTTTCATTCTAATCATAGAATGTCTTATAATAGCTTTCTCTATTTTCATAATATGTTGGATTTTATTCTTAACATCTCAAAAATGTCCTTTTTTATAACTAATTTTGAAAGGATTGAAAAAACATCTACAAAATTCTTTTTTTTCTCATTGTTTGTCCAATTTTTCTAACACATTTTTTCCAAAACTTTATCTCATCCCATTACATTCTATTCTTCCCTATTTTAACACCAATCTCTATTTTTTATTCAAATTTGAAAGGCATTATGTACTTTTATATGCAAAAGTGTAATATATCCCTCATACGCTCCATTTAATCCTTAAAATTCTACAAATGCAGTATAATAGTATTTTTTCGACACTTATATTCTATATATTCTTTACATTGGAGCATTCTTCATTCTACTCTTGCATGAAACAAAATTACTATTTATTTTTATTTTCCTACACTACAACACTTGGTTTCTTTTTGTTGCATGTTACATTTATTCTACATTATTATTATTGGCCACTAAAACATTATATGCTCTAGTTATATCTAACATTCTATTTCTAACTTATGTTATAATATTTCATTATATATACTACAACAATTCTTCATACAATTTTTATATAATTTCTATTGACTACAATAAAAATTTCCTATTTGAAAAAATTCTTCTGATTTACTTTATTCTTAACTTATATTCATTCTTCAAGCACATTATAATTTCTTTACTTGAATATTATTTATCATAATATAACTTTGCAATGTTTTTCTACATATTATTTGTTTTCTTCTTTAATGTTGTAAGTTATGTTACTTTTATTGATCTTTTCTCTTTGAAAAGAATACAAACCTATTTTCTTTTTCATTTCTTCCTCTTACAAATATTATTCACTCATTGAATAATATTTGCTCAATTTAGTAGATTTTTTTACTATGCCTAGTTTTACTTAAATGTATGCAAAATAGGCATGCATATAAACACCACACAAATTATTTGGAAAAATGCCACAAAAAATGTGATATCATTTATATAAAACTATGGTAAATGTTGCACTCCATTACAACAATTCATCCAATTAAGAAATGATGTAATTTATTGATTCACTAAACAAAAATAGATTTTTATTCTTAAAATTATTCTCTAGAACTAGACTCATGGAGTGACCAATTTGAAAATCAATTTGAACATTTCAATCACTTAGATAAAAAATTATCCAAAGAATAATTAAGATAGTGTTATGCAACCAATAATATAGAAGCAATAAATCTAGCCTATTAATTTTTCTAAGGTTCCATTCAAGTATAATTTTGAATTCAAGTTTACAAGAAAAATAAGTCTATAATAATATTCACAAATAATATCTCCATGTTGATAATTTAAGCAATGCCTTCAACACAATCTATTAATGGATACAGAGAGAACTAAAATATGGATATACTTGTAGGTTGGAAATATCCTCAAGATGGAACAAAATTAAATTTTGATTATACATTTTGGGGAAATCTTCAGGCTATAGATGTTGACTATTTTCTTCATAATTCTAATAGTTTTAAATTCTAATTAGAGGTTTGAGTAAACTTGGTTTAAAGATGAAAAAAATATTAGTAGGAAGATCTCATTGTTAGGTTAATGCTAGTATATAAGAAATGATATAATGAATTAGTAACAGATAGTAGTGTTTTTACAAAGGTTGAGGCCAAAATTGGAGTATGTGTTCTTATGAAAAAGAAGAATTGAAGTGGTCCAAAAAAATTTATAATATCATGCATATATGCATTGCTATTGGGGAAAATATTAGAAAATTTCAAGCAAATGCAATTGGTAGCTGTAAAGCCCAATTTTACAAAATGAATTTTTTTAAAAGGATTTAGAAACTTTCAAGCAAATGCAATTGGCAAGTGTAGATCCAAATTTGGTTGAAAATTAAGCTTGTTTAAAAGGCTTTAGAAACTTTCAAGCAAATGCAATTGGTAGTTGTAAATCCAAATTTTAAATAATGGGTATTATTTTTAAAATGTTTTAGAAACTTTCAAGCAAATGCAATTCATAGTCGTGAGCCAAAATGAGAGCTTGAAACAGGGTATATTCATTATAAAAAATAAATTTTGTTCTCATAATGTGCCTTCAAGTTTTAAATGAATTTTTTTTTTCAGAATTTTCTTTTCATTCAATTTGTTTTCATTTCACCAGAAAAATTTGGTCTCATGGAATCCATTGGTGTTTACAAATTTACAAACAAATGGAATTTTAAATCGCTGTGAAAGAAAGCCAACCTACTAATGGATGTCCAAGTTGATATTTCAAGTTGAAATGGTAGCCCCATTGCAAGTTTTTGTCATTCCTTGTCAATCATGTTCGTTGTTTGCCACGCACAAGCTCCAGGTATGATAGTTTACCATTTTTTTGTTTGTTAGTGATAGGGGTTTATTTATAAATGCCCTAATTCAACTTGGTTCGATCGAACATGGGTTTGACTGAACCACTTTAAAATACTATTTTCCTTTTGACCATAAAGTGGTTCGGCCGAACCATAGGTTTGGTCAAACCATATGGTTTGACCAAACCACTTTATGGGTTCAGTCAAACATGTATGTTCGACTGAACTAGCCTTCCTATTGAAATTTTTAAAAACTTGATTTTTCTTACTCTTCTCAATTGTAAACCACTATTGTGGTTTCACCCTAACATATGCAAAATATTTTTGTCATCTTTTCTCTATAAAAGTTGAAATGTTACATCAACAAAATTAATTCGAGCTTAAGGAAATTAATTCTCCCAAAGACCCATGAGTTCGGTCCTCAATACTTGAGAATTGCATGTTCAAAAGATATTTGTAAAAGATACGTGAAGCAGGCTTGGAGGACTCAAATTTTTAGAGTTCACATGGGTTGCACAATAACATGTTGAGATGGCCAAAATATAAATAAATTTTAACACTTGATTTGGAAAGTGTTAGATCTACAATAATAGATAAATTGGTATGTGGAGTTGCTAATATAATAGTACCAAACTAAACTTACTATAATATATTAGAACCTTGAAGAAACCAAGTTGAATTCAAATCAAGTCACATGTAGATTAACAGTGTGGCACAAAGTGAAGTGTATGGTTATCACCTTACCTCAAGAAAATCTTCTCTTAGATTGAGTCCACATGCATGTATGTATTGATGTGTGGAAGGTGTGAGGATCTACACAATTCTCTACAAGAATGGCATTCATTTGCTAAAGCCAATTCAATCCTGACCCACAAAAAAAATCTTGTAGACCACAAACAAGTTGCTTGATAAATTTTGACTCCATGCAAAAATATTTGAGGTGGATACCATGCAAAAAAATTAAACACCAATGCTTACAGATAGAGTGTGCTACAAAAAAGTGATGAGAACAACGATTTTATTTTTATTGTTGGGACTAAGGTGTCTCAACCTTTAGGTCCTAGCATTTAATTTATTGTTTTTTTTTTTAATTAATTATTTATTAATGTTTGAACTTCTTGAGTTGTCATATCACTTTGTGGGACCAATGGTGAGGTGAGATCCTACATGGCAAGTGATGACTATGAAAAGTCCCTATTATTTAGGAATTTGGGTACCAAATTTAGAGGTCCTATCTCTGTGGCTAACTTGGTAGCTTTTTTCATAAGCTACTATATGTCATGCACTATGACAGGCTATGAGAACTTGCTATGACAATTTATGATGGTTGTAAGAGTCATGTATGAAATCTCCAATTTGTATCTATTATTTATTGTTATATTTTTATAGAATTTCTTTAATTAACTTTTTTATTTTTTTCAAAAGAATGTACTAATTAATTTTAAAAAATAGAATAATATTCACTATTTTTATTTTGAGAGGTGTAACTACAATGTAGCTTCACAATACTTATTATAATCTACATATAAATATAGTATTGAGTTACATACTTAAGAAAATTAAAAGCAAAAGAAAATATAAAAATAATAAAAATAATAATTAAAAATTAAAATTAAAAACATATATGATTTTTAAAGTAATTTTTTTCATTTATAGTAAAATAAAATTTATAAATAATATGTAATAAAATAAATAAAAATAAAATAACTCTTAAATAAAGAAAACATATACATATATATGTATGGAAGTATGCTAAAGATTGACAGGGTGGGGACATGACTATGACTAGAGCTACTGGAGGGTGTATCAAGTGAACACCTCCTGATCAATTTATGAGGGGTACCTATTCCTTCACTAATAAATGCTTGCATTAACATATTTATATTTAGAAAGTTCAAAGGAATGTGAACGGTATCTCTGTTTAGGACATCTATATTTAGAAAGTCCTAGAAAGACAAAGTGGGAATGATATCTCTTTATGCCTTTTTACACGATTCATAATTGTAAGGATAGATGCGACAATTCAAAAAACGGCTTGGTATACACGCAAGGATCACATGCTGACACCTATTCTGGCTATAAAGTAGTGTATACTGGAAAACCAAAGAAAATAAGGATCTCCTTGTTTACAGATAACATGGATACTCCACTACTTTCTTGGTATTCTTTGCTCCTTTCTGCTTGTTCAATTATATTATTCTTCTTTCTATGGAGATGGGAGAGTAGGACAAGGCTTCCTGAACCTCCTGGTTGGCCTATTGTGGGAAACCTCTTTCAGCTGGGAAAAAGGCGCATGAGTCTGTCTATGCCCTCTCTCGGCAATACGGCCCATTGATGGCTCTCCGTCTGGGGATGAAAACAGCAGTGGTGATCTCCTCTCCTGCCATGGCCAAGGAGGTCCTCAAAACGCACGACCTCATTTTTGCTGGGCGGATGGTGACGGTAGGAAACAAATCTCTTTCACATGACAAGTCCTCCTTAATTTGGGCTGAATGCGGGCCTTACTGGCGCAATCTCCGTCGCATTTCAAGTCTTGAGCTCTTCAACTCCAAAAGACTGGAAGCTCTGCAACATCTCAGAAGAGATCAAGTGTTCCGCACTGTTCGACTCATTTTCGAGGACAAGGGAAAGGTTGTGGATATCGGGCGTACGGTGTTCTGCACGTCGCTAAATTTCTTAGGCAACACGATTTTCAGCACAAGCGTCTTCAATCCGCAGAATCCAGCGTCTCCGGGGCTCAAAGATACCATCTGCGAAATGATGAAGGTCGCCGGAAAGCCAAATTTGGTTGACTATTTTCCGTTTCTCCGATTCCTCGACCCACAGGGCGTGTCCCGTGAGATGGCCAGGCATTTCAAGGCATTGTATGACTTTTCCGATACATTCATACAGAAAAGGCTCACACCCACCGGCCAAAGCGTTCAGCGCAATGACTCGGAGAAGGATTTTTTTGATGTTCTGCTGGATTTCTGGTTGGTGTTCGAGCAGTCATAGCTGTGAGTATTGAAAAGATTAAAAACAAATTAAGGCTTATAAATCTCTGGTATCTTCCAGATCGCTAATTCTGCTCTCTGGTTTCGGGAATTGTTTATTGCAGGTACTGAAACAACCACTACTACTATAGAATGGGCCATGGCAGAATTCATTCGCAATCCACAGAAATTACTCCGAGCCCGTCAAGAACTAGATGAAGTCAGTGGTTGCAACCGGGAACTGGAAGAATCTGACTTAGATCGTCTGCCTTATCTCCATGCAGCCGTGAAAGAAATATTCCAAATGCGCCCGACGGATCCTCTGCTGCTCCCCCACAAGGCCACAAGATCCTGCGAGATTGGGGGATTTGTTATACCCAAAGACACCGAGGTGATGGTGAACGTGTGGGCCATGGGGAGGGACCCTTCAGTTTGGAACAGTCCTTCGAAATTTATGCCCGGGAGATTTTTAGAGGGTGAGAATAGCAAGATAGGATACGGCGGACAAAACTTTAAGCTAATTCCATTTGGAGAGGGGAGGAGAATTTGTCCGGGGCTTCCACTGGCAAGCCGCATGGTTCATTTCGTTTTGCCTTCTTTCCTTCATTCATTTGGGTGGAAACTTCCGGATGGGACAAGCTGTGAGCAGATGGACATTAGTGACGAATTCGGAATTACTGTAAAGAAGGCTGCAGAGTTAAAAGCAATCCCCACGCCACGTTTCCCATATCATGTATACTAGGGGTCACCGTCACAACATGTATTGCAGGTTATCATTAAAGATAATTTAATAAATCAATGTGCAGTATAGAGTAAGAGTTAAAGGCGGTGATAAAATATTTTGGAATAAATATATAGATAGGTAGGTGATGTTGTATGAATTTGGAAGGTGGTCTATAATTGAATTTATAAGTATTTTATTAAGAAGTTGATACAACAACAAAAAATGTGTATTAATCATTATTAATCATTTATAGATTTTGATACACCATCGACATGTTGAACATTGTTTTTTGTTTAGTATAAAATTGAGGACATTAAACATCATCTAGATGGTTTTGCAATAACAAGTAATATAAAATTAGAGTAAAGAGGTGCAATTCATATATTTATGTGTGTTATGAATTCATGTAATTAACAAATGTTTTGATACATGTTAAGTACAAATATTTGTGTTATGTATAAAATAACATCTAAAATTATTATTAATCATAAATATAGTCTTCAAATAGAAAAACTAAATTTACAAAATAATGGTATTATATATATGTTTGTAATATTATGGATAAAAAACTTATTACCTTGAGTTTTTTTATTCGTTGACCATTAAGATTTTATCGTAGTTGATGTTGATAGGATTCATAGATGAGTTTTCTAGGCATCACTTCTTTGTAATTCAATTCATTCCCATGTATTGGAGAAAAAAATAGAAGTGACTTTTTTAGCTCATTTTAGTATAAAGCTATATACTATGAACAATGAGAAGCTATGTTATTTTAAATGGGAAGTTTTATTTTAAGTATGATAAATCGACTAAAGAAAATAGAAATTGAATAAGGACAAATAATCACTTTTCTTATTGGGTTGTGATTGTCAAGTTTCCATTTGCACAGCAAAAATGGTTGAATGAATTAGTTGAGGAAGATATTTTTTAAAACATGGATTATGAAGTGAGGAATGAGAAATTAAATTGAAATAAAACCACAACCAATTCCTTCAATTAGTAGATAACAACATAATTGTTTTAGAATGTGTACCATAGAAAAATGGATCTTGGACATTTTCATGGTCTTTTAGGTCTTTCTCTCATGATGCTTGATATATTTTGCCTTGATTTAATGTTGCAATGTAACTTATGCATTCACATTAGGTCCTTAATATTCAAATTATGGCATCTTGTGAAGGTATTGTGAAGTGTTGTAATACATTTCTACACTTTTCTAGAATCTTCTCATTACAACTCACCTAAAAATCACCTTTTCATCACTTATCAAGTCATATTATAAAGTGTTGGTAAGTTTTCTAACAAGATTCCACACTTTTCTAGGCTTGATTTCACTATTTACACCTTTCTTATGCTTTATTTGACCACTTTATGCACTCATAACACTTAATTAAGTGTTTTTTAATGTAAAACTGATAAACAACATTAAATGCCAGATAATTCCTGGCACCCACTTACAATCCCAAGGTGGGACCCATTCGCCATGGGTGGTGAATGAGTCCCTATTGGCTCCAAAATCAAAATAATTCAAAATTCCTTTCAGATTTTTATTCAAAAAATGTCTTATGTTGGCGTGTGATGAGGTATTATTGGGTTATTAGGGCATAATTGTGTATAAATAAGTGTTTTTCTTCTCATTTTAACCCCCCATTCAATTCACTTGAGTATTCATCAAGTTCACTTGCATTCCTTCAATCAAGCATTCATCACGCATCTTGGAGTAGCCATTGACATATCTTCATATTTCTTCAACAAGGTTGTGGTGAGTTTTTGATATTTGCATGTTTTTTATTCATCATTCTGTTCTTATTTCATTTCATTTCTTTATTAAGGGTTTGATTACCAAAGTGGGATTTGACCAAGGAAAATCCTTATACTCTAACCCTTAACCATTTTTCCCTTTTTGCATGTTTTTTTGCAAAATTTTGTATGTAAATTTGTAAAACTAATAGGTGTTGAAAGGTGGTCAAGAATTCAAAAAAGTTTTTCAAGTCAACTAGACCTTATTTCAAGCATGGAGACAACCTACACTCCATTTTATGTAAATTTGACTCCGTCAACCCAACAAAAAGATAAGTGTAGATCTAGAGCTACATAATTTACCTTTGATTTCATAGAATTTTGGAGGAGGATTGATTCACCATTAGTAGCGAATGAGTCCCACCTTAGGGTTGCAAAAGGTGATTTTGTCAAACTCTAATTCCCAACAATCAAAAAGTAGATTTTAGGTATTTTTGTCAATAGTGGGACTGATTCATCGTCAGTGGCAAATGAGTCCCACTGGTCATGAATAGTGATTTTTCTTTGATTCCAAAATCTTCTCAAATTTGTAATTTGTCTCCAGGTGCACTTTGTTCATCCTGTTTCAGCTCTATTTGCATTAGTTTACACTTCCATTTCATTTTTTTCATACCTCATTATGTTTGTAAAAATTGCCAATTTTATAGGTTTTGCATCAATAATTAGTAATTTACATCATTTAGTTGCATTTTCAACATTGCATTTAGTCATACACACATCACACAATCCTTTATTTGAGTGAACCACCACAATTTTTGGGTTCTATTTCTCTCCTTTTAGGTGAAAGATCCTAAGAGTGCAAGAGAAGTACATAGAAACTTACAAAATTGTTGGTTCATTTTGGTGAACCTACATATTGAACACTTTATCTTTTTTTATTTCAATTGCATCTTGTATTCTAGGTTTCATTTGCATCAACATTCAATTAGGTTTTATTTATTTTTTTACATCCTAGGGTTTCTAAATTTGTGTTAGTGAAAGATTAATTTGGACTTCATTTTTGCATATCATATCATTCAAAAATTGAAAAATTTGAATTTGCATCCTCATTTTGCATCTGAAAAGCATTAAAATCACTTTAAATTTATGAAAAACACAAAAAAAATTCCCATACCTTGACTTATTCACCACCCTAGGCGAATTAGTCCACCTACACATTTTAAACAACATTTTTAGACATTTTCTAGGTATTTTCTACATTACAATTTTCTATAGTAACTTTATGTTATACTTTCCAGATTGCCCGTTGTCTCTTCTTTATTGCATCTTAGTTTACTTTCATTCATTGTCATCATGGATTTTTCTTTTAAAAAGTTTTGGAGTTCATTGAAATCCTTAGTAGACATGTCCAATTATGCCTTTGGCTATGATCCTAATGACCTTGAACTTTCTCATGCTTCTTTAACTCCAAATGAATTTCCTCCTCGTGATGTACACATCATTGGAGAAGATGATTATAGCATGAACAATTTCTAAAATGAATTTCTTGATAACCTTAAAGCCTATGCAACCTTTTACCCATCCATGAAGTCACAAGATGTTCCTAATATTGCACCTCTTGATCAATTTGGATACCTACATCCTGAAACAAAAGAAGGACCTAAGTTCTCTCCATCAAGTGGACCTAGTTCCTCTACACAAACACGTCCTCAACCATTTTATGATAAAAAAGTTACAAACACACCAATCAACCTTGAAGAAACATATGGAAAAGGATTTACTATCTTAAGCAAATAAGGGTGTGATACAACAACTGAACATGAAATTCACCAAATTTTAGAATAAAGACCAACACAAGAAAAAAAAACATGATTAGGATATCAAGATTCTCCTCAAGCTGACAAGCCTCCTTTTGAATATTGGAGACTTTTCAATAATGGTATAGTGATCTTTGATTCTCCTCCTAACTTGAACATTCTTCTTCCACGTGAACAACCATTACCTTATTCTAATGACAAGGATGTTAGTATCCCCATTGGTCCTCTTCCTCCTTCCATTCATGAAAAAGAAGAATCTAGCAAATGAAAATGGCCTTACAAATTGAAAAAACTTAAGTTTCATATCCATCCACAACCTGAATGTGAAAGGAGACTCCAACTACTTTTAAACAGAAGCCTTACACTCTTACCACCTATGAATAAGTTGGTCATCCATCCTAAAGATTCAAACACGTACCATATTGAAAATACCATCATCTTCTTGGACATTGAATTGAAGAATGTTAGACACTGAAGGACATATTGAACAAGTATCACTTCATTGATACTGATTGTTTTCCTATCATCCCTTAGAACCAAACCCCTTTATCATACCATAGATGTAGATTTTTCTATTCTCACTATTGCATGATCCTTTGCATCACCTATCTTGGCTCATTCTTGTCTTACACTTTGTGGGGGAAAGATATTGTTAGCCTTGTCCTTTTAATGCATTTGTATTTGTCTCTTAACTATGTTATTCATTTTATGCTTATATTAATTGAGATTGAGAAGCCAATAACTTGGTTAATGGTTGACTTACATTTGCATTACTAGCTCTTGTTTCATTTTCCTTTTCTTTGATTTGATTTTATGTGTGTATCATGTTCCCCCATAATGTGTGTTTTATTTTCTCTCTCTTTGTACACTTCTTCTATTTGTACCTCTATTCGATTCTATATGTCATACATTACCTTTTTTTCTTTTTTTTTTATGTTTTCCTTTCTAGAATGATGCAAAGTGTTGAAACCACAATGTCTCTTCCATGTTGACCCAAAATTTTCTTTCTTTTTCACTTTTTTCTTGTGTTTTCCTTTTGGGGATGACGCAAAGCATAGAGAAACCCTATGTCTCTTCCATGTTGACCTAAAAGGTCCTTTTACTTTTTTCCCTTTTTTTGTGTTTTTCTTTTGGGGATGAAGCAAGGAATTGAGACCGAAATGCCTCCTTCATGTTGACCCAAAAGCTTTTCCTTTTCTTAGTCCTTTTTCATTTTATTTTTTCACTTTTCTTTTCCTTTTGGGGATAATGCAAAGCATTGAGACCTGTAACGCCCGTCGTGCAAACCCCAGAGAACACACACATAATGCGAATAATTTTTTTTAAATAATAGAAATAACATGTAACAACATTAAATCATAAACACATAGCATAACACATAACATTAATACACTTGGTTCCCTGGGGCATGCGAGGTTACATTGCAACCACGACACAACGTAAAGATAATGAAAACAACATAACCATTTAATTTATGAAACCATATACAAAGATACAACTGATAGCCATGATGCGAGTGTGACAACATCGCATAATTACATCCATGATAAATCTTTTAACATGATCCAATTCAAACCTAACTATTACATCGTTGAAATAATATTACATTACAATTTTCTTTTGATACAAGAATTTCATTGAATTTCCCAACATGGGGATTGATACAAAATAATGAACATGAAGTACAACTGATCACTGGAACATCTGCACTGCGAAAAGCTGAGATGACAAGACGCTGATGGGGAACCCAACGGGTGCGGAGCACGTTCCACCCAACCATGTGAATTACGAAGTAACTCACCCCCCGTGCTCAGAGGTGACGAGGAAGTGAACCCGACCATGAATGTCAACCGACTCAACCACAACATGATACAAACAAGTACAACCCAAGTATGCAATGCAAAACCATCAACGTACTCAAATCACATAACAAATAAAACCAGAAACTCATTACGATAACATGAAGTACTAACACTTAACAATCACGAATCAAATCACAAGAAGTCAAAGAAAAATCATAAAGAGATAACATCCAGAGGCAACAACACAAACAATAAGGGTGTCAAGTGGAGAGTGTCATCGCATAGCTCTCATGGGATTTCCTGGCCCTTCCTCCAACTGAGGCGCCGGCACCCATCTATGGATATCCTGGCCCTTCCTCCTAACTGAGGCGCCGGCACCATAGGGTAGCTAATGCGGAGCCAATAGTCTCTCATGAGGACGAGACTCTGACTTTGCCGACCACGGCCTTCTCAGTCTATCACTAGTCTAAGGTAGCCCTAATGCATAGCCGAGGAATCCAAAGTTTTATTATCTTGTATTTTTAAACTACCCATCCCCCTAAATCTATTGTTTAGGTTATCACTTGTTTACTACTCTTCGAGGGTTATCCTGGCCCTTCCTCATCCGAGGCGCCGGCGCCCACGAAGAGCCACTCTCCCTCCTATGACCCCTAACATAACTCAAAACAGGCAAGGGTTGGACTAACACGTATAAATCATAAAACCACAATCCAAAACACGAGGCATTACCCATCTCGCAACTGCACATAAGCAACAACCTTGCAAACCCATCCAACCCTTCCTAACATAACACCAATAACGCTCAACAGCATAAACAAGAGCAAATAACACTTAAAGTCACAAGCCTCTGGAAATAGAATTTCACAGACCAATACGGTTCCCACATCGACGGCCCCGAATGAAAAAAATTACAACCATGAAAAGAAAACTCACATCACATTCATAAGGTTGTACTAACACGTTTGTTTCCAATCTCGTTGATATAAATTTAAAACCCATTCCCTCAACAAAGTTTACAATCACAATCAAAGACTGAAATATTGTCTATTATATTTGTTAAATCGAAACAATGTATTAAACAATGCCATTTTAGATAAATAAAAATTATTTAATTATACACAATATTGCACGTTTTAATACATTGAAAGAAAATTACATTCCTAAGTGTGATGAATTTACTTTACAATTAAATAATTAAAATTTCATTTAAGTAAATAATATGAAATAATTACAATTCATTTTATATAAAAAAAAAAACATTATAATCATCTATTATTATTTTATTTTTATTTTTAAAAATATTAAATTCATAATAAACACAAATATAAAATTATATATAAATATATATTTATATATAAATATATATATATATATAAAATAAACAAAAAATAATAATAAAAAAAAATAAAAATTAAAAAAAACCGAAATAAAAAAAAAAGACCAGGCCGTAGCCTTCACTGCTGTACGCAGCAGTCTTATTGAATGTTGCGCGCAGCAGTCTTAAAGACTGCCGACAGCAGTTTTGCTGTTGAAAGAAGTAGTAGAGGGGTACGGCCTCTACCGTCCTTCACCCTCCCCCTGTACAATGACATTACCCAAAGTTCGTTTAATTTTTTTTTTATTTATAAAAAAAAATTCGACAATAGAGAACGCGGAAATGCGTTTTAAAAAAAAATTCGACATAGATTAAACTAAAACACAGAAATTCCAATTTAAACGTTTATGCACTGTCGGCGTACGGCCGAGGCATGGGTTTTTCAATAACCAAATAATTAAACCAAAATATATATATATATATATATATATATATAGAAAATACATCCAGAAAGTACAGAGATTAAAACAAATATTTAAACAGAGGCAACATAATAGTATAAGGAGCAGAGGGAAGAATAAATAGCAGAATCAATGAAAAGTTCCAGCCACACACATAAATATATATAAATATTTATATCCAGAAATAAACCCAAATTTATTAATCTCAATAAAAAAAAAAAAAACTCATCTTCCTAAAATTTTAGTTTGATAAGTTGAATGTTCCCGAAACTAAGGTTTTCTATTGTTCTTGGCAAAAAAGGAAAAACAGTTTAAAACTATACATATATTTTCTTCTCTTTTCAGAAGTTCGTATCTAATATCATTTTCCAAATTTTTGATCCAACAACAGTTTTTCCCTATTCGCACAAATTCATTTTTATGAAATATATTTTTCCTTTTTCTGAAGCAAGAGATAAAAATAAGAGTACGAGAAGAAGGCTATGAAAGGAACCTGGAATCCAATGCAACTTTGAAGATGTCTGTTTGACTATGATGCTCTCGAATCCGATTCCAGTCCTTAGTCCAGAACGAACTCCACCTTCACTTGAGCACTTCAACTTTTTGTTCTTCTGTGTGTGTGTGTGTGCACTTCTCAAAAAATTCATAGTTAAATAAAATATGTTCTTCCTCTCTCCAAAGCTCTCCTCAAAAAAAATCCAGATAAAAGGAAAAATCAATCTTTAAAACCAGCTTTCTTTTCAACACTCAAACCCTATTGGCTCACACTGTGTTTTGTTCTTTTATTTGTTTTTATTACTTTAATTCCTGTTTTTTCAACTTTTCTTGCAACTCACATCTCAAATTTATTTTAAATAATTTATTCTCATAATTATCCACCACCAATTTATTTAATTGAAATAATTAAGCATATTTAATATTTAATTATTAATTAATTGCAATATATGATTTTCAAAAAAATTAAGATGTTTATATATTTAAATATTATTTAATCCAAAATTTAAAATAATTAATTTATTTCATTCATTAAGATAACTCATAATTATAAATGCTCTCATAAATAAAATGAGACAAACACATAACACAACAGGCCATAACGACATTTACACAACATCAACTATACCAAACAGATGAGACGACCTGACATCATGGGACGGGAGGACTTCATCGTCACCTCTGTATCAACATTTATCCGTTGGGTTATTTGGTGCTCGCCCTTTCCTGCCGAAGCAGGTGGAATCGAGACTTGTACCTGCAGTCCTGCATACAAACGAAGTTGTGTACATGTGCATATATACATATATATCAAAGCATTAAATCAAGATACTGCATTGTGAGAAGGAATTGCAACATAACAGGGCACTCGCAAACGAGTGATGCTATATTGTCCTTCGTCACACCTATTCTAACAATTATAGCATAATCAAAGAATTACATTTCTAACTAACAATCATCTCATAACATATTAAATTAAAACATTGCATCATCATAATTCAGAAAATCAACTGATATAATCAACCATAATGTCATATAAGGTAATCATGTCCAAAATGAAATAACATCATCTAGCATCTAACTAACCATATCAAACAATAACAGTATCATCGTAGTATCTGACTAACCACATCAAACAATACAGTATCATCATAGTATCCAAGCAAAGCACGTAAAACAATAAGTCTAGATAGTATGAGGGGTATTACATCCTCCCCCCCTAGGATATGGCTTACTCCTGGAAGCCATTAAATAACAGAATAAAAAGAAAAATTAAGATTCTTAAATAAGGGAGACATCCTCCCAAGACGCCAAGATCACGACGTTTAGGACACCATCGAAACCTTTCGAGCTCACTCGCGAGCTCCGAAGCCAGAACTTCATCCTCTACCAGAAGCCTCTGCACCTGCATCCTGGTATCCACCCTGGCGATTGTCGACAACGGAAAACACTTGATGAGATCTATCTGCATCACCCACCGTCGGCTCAGAAGCGGCAGGTCTCTGATAAAAACCAGAAGTGCTCTTCTGTGGACACACTCTAGCGATATGCCCTTGTTGCCCACATGAGTAGCAACCAGTACCTCGGCCAAATCCTCTGCCCTCGGATGGAGCATTGGATTGTTGAAAGCTTGCTCGACTCGGCGCTGACTGAAAACTAGGTGCAGGCTGAGCAAAACGTTCCTGTCGAATTTGGTGCCTGATCCTGTTCCGATCCCTACGAAACTGCGAATTGCCACCTTGCTGAGATTGAAAGTTTTCATGCTTCGGCTGTGATTGTTGTTGTTGATGCTGCTGCTGCTGACGTTGCTGACCCCCTTTAGAAGGTGGGTTCATGTTCCTAGAAGCTCCTGCTCCCTGCGACTGACCTCCATGAGTAACGTAACCAGGTGTGGGCGTGCTACCAATCTGTACTCCGATATGACCACCCAAAGCCATGGCCAAATTCTCCTCCACTAAGCGAGCCTTCTCCACTGCCATCTCCATCGTCTTCGGCTCAAAGACTCGTACACCACCACTGATGCGGGCATTCAAGCCTCGAACAAAATGTTGCACTAACATGCCCTCATCGTGGCTAATCCCTGCATATTGCTTCAACTCATAGAAGCGCCTCTCATACTGCTCCACTGACATAGACAATTGCTTGAGATCATGAAACTCGTCAGCCTTGCGTTGCCTCCAGTGAACTGAGAGGAAACGAGCTCTGAACCTGTCTAGGAACAACTCCCAAGTAACCATACTGAGATCAAGGTGCAGTTTCTGTTCCTCAAGACGCCACCAAGTAGACGCGAAGCCTCGCAAGTGCATAACTGCGCACCGAGCCTTGGTATTGCTACCGTAGGGGTGCATGGCAAAGCAACGGTCTAAGCCAATTAACCAGGTCTCAGCCTCAAGACCTCCTTCAGAACCATCAAAAGTAGGAGGGTGTGCCCTCATCAGATCTCTCATATGGCCTGCTACGACTGCATCTAGAACCACATCTGTATCCCTGCGTCTCGGAGACCTCTCTCTCTCCCTCTCCACCTGGTGTACCTCATCTGGCCTGGGTCCTAATCGGTCAAGGATCTCACCAAGAATATGCTGTAACTGACCGTCAAGACCAGGATGTGCCGGATTCTGGTCACCTGATGGAACACTATGAAGACTCTGCTGTTCCTCATGCTCAGAGCCATGGGAACTAGGAACTGAGGGGCTTCGCCGGTTTGCTCCACGTCCGGCACCACGGCCTCTTCCACGACCACGTCCTCTACCTCGAGGCATAGTTCTGCGCCACAAGATAAAGTACGACATGAGCACAAGAGTTGCACAAACGGTAACCTAATGGACTACACTACCCAAAGACCCTAGCGTTTGCAACCTTGGCTCTGATACCAAGTTGTAACGCCCGTCGTGCAAACCCCAGAGAACACACACATAATGCGAATAATTTTTTTTTTAAATAATAGAAATAACATGTAACAACATTAAATCATAAACACATAGCATAACACATAACATTAATACACTTGGTTCCCTGGGGCACGCGAGGTTACATTGCAACCACGACACAACGTAAAGATAATGAAAACAACATAACCATTTAATTTATGAAATCATATACAAAGATACAACTGATAGCCATGATGCGAGTGTGACAACATCGCATAATTACATCCATGATAAATCTTTTAACATGATCCAATTCAAACCTAACTATTACATCGTTGAAATAATATTACATTACAATTTTCTTTTGATACAAGAATTTCATTGAATTTCCCAACATGGGGATTGATACAAAATAATGAACATGAAGTACAACTGATCACTGGAACATCTGCACTGCGAAAAGCTGAGATGACAAGACGCTGATGGGGAACCCAACGGGTGCGGAGCACGTTCCACCCAACCATGTGAATTACGAAGTAACTCACCCCCCGTGCTCAGAGGTGACGAGGAAGTGAACCCGACCATGAATGTCAACCGACTCAACCACAACATGATACAAACAAGTACAACCCAAGTATGCAATGCAAAACCATCAACGTACTCAAATCACATAACAAATAAAACCAGAAACTCATTACGATAACATGAAGTACTAACACTTAACAATCACGAATCAAATCACAAGAAGTCAAAGAAAAATCATAAAGAGATAACATCCAGAGGCAACAACAACAAAACAATAAGGGTGTCAAGTGGAGAGTGTCATCGCATAGCTCTCATGGGATTTCCTGGCCCTTCCTCCAACTGAGGCGCCGGCACCCATCTATGGATATCCTGGCCCTTCCTCCTAACTGAGGCGCCGGCACCATAGGGTAGCTAATGCGGAGCCAATAGTCTCTCATGAGGATGAGACTCTGACTTTGCCGACCACGGCCTTCTCAGTCTATCACTAGTCTAAGGTAGCCCTAATGCATAGCCGAGGAATCCAAAGTTTTATTATCTTGTATTTTTAAACTACCCATCCCCCTAAATCTATTGTTTAGGTTATCACTTGTTTACTACTCTTCGAGGGTTATCCTGGCCCTTCCTCATCCGAGGCGCCGGCGCCCACGAAGAGCCACTCTCCCTCCTATGACCCCTAACATAACTCAAAACAGGCAAGGGTTGGACTAACACGTATAAATCATAAAACCACAATCCAAAACACGAGGCATTACCCATCTCGCAACTGCACATAAGCAACAACCTTGCAAACCCATCCAACCCTTCCTAACATAACACCAATAACGCTCAACAGCATAAACAAGAGCAAATAACACTTAAAGTCACAAGCCTCTGGAAATAGAATTTCACAGACCAATACGGTTCCCACATCGACGGCCCCGAATGAAAAAAATTACAACCATGAAAAGAAAACTCACATCACATTCATAAGGTTGTACTAACACGTTTGTTTCCAATCTCGTTGATATAAATTTAAAACCCATTCCCTCAACAAAGTTTACAATCACAATCAAAGACTGAAATATTGTCTATTATATTTGTTAAATCGAAACAATGTATTAAACAATGCCATTTTAGATAAATAAAAATTATTTAATTATACACAATATTGCACGTTTTAATACATTGAAAGAAAATTACATTCCTAAGTGTGATGAATTTACTTTACAATTAAATAATTAAAATTTCATTTAAGTAAATAATATGAAATAATTACAATTCATTTTATATAAAAAAAAAAACATTATAATCATCTATTATTATTTTATTTTTATTTTTAAAAATATTAAATTCATAATAAACACAAATATAAAATTATATATAAATATATATTTATATATAAATATATATATATATATATAAAATAAACAAAAAATAATAATAAAAAAATAAAATTAAAAAACCTAAATAAAAAGACTGTGTCAGAGCCTTCAAGCACAGACGCTAGCCTTTTGAATGTTAAGCGCAGCTTTTAGAAATCACAAGCAAGACAAATAGCCTTTGGCTGCTTTATGGGCTGTAGGGTCTGGGCCGCCCTTCCCCCTGTACAATGACATTACCCAAAGTTCGTTTAATTTTTTTTTTATTTATAAAAAAAAATTCGACAATAGAGAACGCGGAAATGCGTTTTAAAAAAAAATTCGACATAGATTAAACTAAAAACACGTAAATTCCAATTTAAACGTTTATCACTGTCGGCGTACGGCCGAGGCATGGGTTTTTCAATAACCAAATAATTAAACCAAAATATATATATATATATATATATATAGAAAATACATCCAGAAAGTACAGAGATTAAAACAAATATTTAAACAGAGGCAACATAATAGTATAAGGAGCAGAGGGAAGAATAAATAGCAGAATCAATGAAAAGTTCCAGCCACACACATAAATATATATAAATATTTATATCCAGAAATAAACCCAAATTTATTAATCTCAATAAAAAAAAAAAAAACTCATCTTCCTAAAATTTTAGTTTGATAAGTTGAATGTTCCCGAAACTAAGGTTTTCTATTGTTCTTGGCAAAAAAGGAAAAACAGTTTAAAACTATACATATATTTTCTTCTCTTTTCAGAAGTTCGTATCTAATATCATTTTCCAAATTTTTGATCCAACAACAGTTTTTCCCTATTCGCACAAATTCATTTTTATGAAATATATTTTTCCTTTTTCTGAAGCAAGAGATAAAAATAAGAGTACGAGAAGAAGGCTATGAAAGGAACCTGGAATCCAATGCAACTTTGAAGATGTCTGTTTGACTATGATGCTCTCGAATCCGATTCCAGTCCTTAGTCCAGAACGAACTCCACCTTCACTTGAGCACTTCAACTTTTTGTTCTTCTGTGTGTGTGTGTGTGCACTTCTCAAAAAATTCATAGTTAAATAAAATATGTTCTTCCTCTCTCCAAAGCTCTCCTCAAAAAAAATCCAGATAAAAGGAAAAATCAATCTTTAAAACCAGCTTTCTTTTCAACACTCAAACCCTATTGGCTCACACTGTGTTTTGTTCTTTTATTTGTTTTTATTACTTTAATTCCTGTTTTTTCAACTTTTCTTGCAACTCACATCTCAAATTTATTTTAAATAATTTATTCTCATAATTATCCACCACCAATTTATTTAATTGAAATAATTAAGCATATTTAATATTTAATTATTAATTAATTGCAATATATGATTTTCAAAAAAATTAAGATGTTTATATATTTAAATATTATTTAATCCAAAATTTAAAATAATTAATTTATTTCATTCATTAAGATAACTCATAATTATAAATGCTCTCATAAATAAAATGAGACAAACACATAACACAACAGGCCATAACGACATTTACACAACATCAACTATACCAAACAGATGAGACGACCTGACATCATGGGACGGGAGGACTTCATCGTCACCTCTGTATCAACATTTATCCGTTGGGTTATTTGGTGCTCGCCCTTTCCTGCCGAAGCAGGTGGAATCGAGACTTGTACCTGCAGTCCTGCATACAAACGAAGTTGTGTACATGTGCATATATACATATATATCAAAGCATTAAATCAAGATACTGCATTGTGAGAAGGAATTGCAACATAACAGGGCACTCGCAAACGAGTGATGCTATATTGTCCTTCGTCACACCTATTCTAACAATTATAGCATAATCAAAGAATTACATTTCTAACTAACAATCATCTCATAACATATTAAATTAAAACATTGCATCATCATAATTCAGAAAATCAACTGATATAATCAACCATAATGTCATATAAGGTAATCATGTCCAAAATGAAATAACATCATCTAGCATCTAACTAACCATATCAAACAATAACAGTATCATCGTAGTATCTGACTAACCACATCAAACAATACAGTATCATCATAGTATCCAAGCAAAGCACGTAAAACAATAAGTCTAGATAGTATGAGGGGTATTACAAGACCACAATGTCTTTTCCATGTTGGCCCAAAATGAACTTTGTTTTTTGTTGCTTTTTCACTCTGTTTGTGCCATTCTTCCAATTCGATGTGCTTTGGGGAATTATTAGAGTTATAAGCTCTTTAATAAATACATTGTAACAAAAAACATATTGACCTCAAAACCATAGATCCATTATGTGTTTGGTGTGTTCCTTTCTAGTGGGTAACCCTCCTCTTTTTTTTATTTTTCATTTGCATGACACAACCTTACTTGGAAACAAATGACTTTTATTTTTCTCCTTTCTTCTTTCATTCTCTCTCACACATTTTTTACTTTGTTCTTATGTTTAGTTTTCCATGGGATCTTCAACATAGGGGCTTGATCATCCCTCTTGATCGTTGTTATTCCATCTTACTAGAATAAGCGCATTTGCATCCCTCTCGATATGCATAAATACTTTAGTGTGAGTTTGAAGTAAGTTCATCCTCTCACTAAAGTGTGGGCTAAATGTACCATAGAAAAATGGATCTTGGAAATTTTCATGGTCTTTTAGCTATTTATCTCATGACATTTTATCTATTTTTCCTTGATTTAATGTTGCAATGTAACTTATGCATTCACATTAACTCCTAAATATTCAAATTATGGTTCTTGTGAAGGTGTTATGAAGTGTTGTAACACATTTCTAAACTTTTATAGACTATTGTTACTACAATTCACCTAAAAATCACCTTTTCATCACTTATCAAGTCCTATTATAAAGTGTTGTGAAGTATTGTAACAAGATTTCATGTTTTTCTAGGCTTGATTTCACTATTTACACCTTTCTTATGCTTTATTTGTCTCCTTTATGCACTCATAAGACTTAATTAAGTGTTTTTTTGAATGTAAACCTAACAAACAAAACTAAATTCAAAGATAATTCCCAACACCCACTTACAAGCCCAAGGTGGGACCCATTCACCATGGGTGGTGAATGAGTGGTCAATAGGTCCCTCTTGGATTGAAAATCAAAATAATTCAAAATTCCTTTTGGGTTTTTATTCAAAAGTGCGTTATGTCAGCTTGTGATGAGATATTATTGGTTTATTATGGAATAAGTGTGTATAAATAAGCGTTTTTCTTCTCATTTTAAGCCCCCATTCAATCCACCCATTCATCAAGTTCACTTGCATTCATTCAATCAAGCATTCATCAAGCATCTTCGAGCAACCATTGACATATATTAAGATTTCTTCAACAAGGTTATAATGAGTTTAGGAAATTTGCATTTTTTTATTCATCATACCGTTCTTATTTCATTTCATTTCTTTATTAAGGGTTTTATTACCAAAGTAGGATTTGACCAAGGAAAATCCCTATACTCTAATTGTTAACCATTTTTCCCCTTTTGTATGTGTGTTTGCAGACTTCTGTATGTATATTTTTCAAGCAAATAGGTATTGAAAGGTGGTCAAGAAGTGAACAAAAATTTTCAGGTTAACTAGACCCTATTTCAAGCTTGGATACAACCTACAATCCATTTTCTATAGATTTGACTTTATCAACCCGACAAAAAGACAAGTGCAGATTTGGAGCTATAGAATTGACCTTTGATTTCATAGAATTTTGGAGGAATATTTATTCGCCATCAATGGTGAATGAGTCCCCCTTAGGGATAAAAAAGTTGATTTTGTCAGATTCCAGTTCATGAGAGTTGGAAAGCAGTTTTTAGGTGTTTTTGTTAGTAGTAGGAATGATTCTCCATCAGTGGTGAATGAGTCCCACTAGTCATCAATAGTTATTTTTCCAACATTCCAAAATCTTCTCAAATCTACAATCTATCTCAATGTGCACTTTGTTCATCCTCTTTTAGTTTTGTTTGCATTAGTTTACATTTCCATTTCTTTTTTTGCATACCTCATTGTGTTTTCAAATATTGCATATTTCATAGGTTTTGCATCAATAATCAGTTAATTACATCATTTAGTTGCATTTACAACATTGTATTTAGTCATACACACATCACACAATCCTTTATTTGAGTGAACCACTTCAATTTCGGAGTTCTATCTCCCTCCTTTTAGGTGAAAAACCTTAAGAGTGTAACAGAAGCACATAGACCTCTACAAAATTGTTTGTTTAGAATAAAATACCACATAGAAAAAAATAAATTGATTTCATACCAATTCTAAAAAAAAACTCATCAAAACCATGAAAAGTGACTTACCTTAAGATTTTTTAGATTTTTTCATATTGTCAACCACACCAATGAGAAAAATTGAATATAATTTGCAAGAAAATGTTAGGTTTAATAGATTCTTAAGGTTTTGATTTCTAAGGTTTGAAGAATAGATAAAAATATTTATTTTCCCAAATTTTTATTTTCTTTTCCATTGTTGTTGTAAGTATGGAGGGGGACTAAATTTCTAATCCAATGTTTTATAAAAGAGCTAAGATGGATAAGTTCACCTCCCTTATAATATAGATGAAGTGTAGATGGTTTTGGTTCAAATATTGGCATTTTGTAGGATAGTTGTTGCATTCTTTAAAAATTCAATACTTATTGTGCTTAAATATATTATTTTATTAGTGGGAATTTTGAATACATATTTTTGAAGGAATTAGGAACAATAATAAAACAAAAAAATCACAATAAGGGTATGTGCAGGATCATGATGGGCCAAAAAGTGGCAATATGATGGGTATGTGGCTAACGACTACTTTTCTACCCAAAATTGATGAAACAAAAAGGTTTTTAAAGGAGATTCTATGCTTTCCAATGATATAAATTATCCTTTACTTTGAATTCAATAAGTAATTATTATTCATTTTCTATTCAAATTACAACTAAAGTCATGATTGATAGGTTGATTGAAGAAAATATATAGCTTTCAAATAGTATCATTTTTTTGAATCCAAAATATGTGTCACATTCTATGTTTCACATACTATAGGATTAAGAAAAAATGAATTTCATGAATTTTTGACCAATTTTAGGTGGTCAAACATACAAGTTTTTTTTTTTTTTTTAAGTTTTAATAAAAAATTCATAATTAATTATTTACTTGGAAAAAAATTACAAAAAATATGCATCACATTAGTGCATGAGTCCTCTTCTTATATCAAAAACCTTATAAAAAAAATATTATCATTTTATTATGGTTAGGGTGGTTAGAAAACACCTACTTACTTTTTTCTTGAAATTTAAGTACCACTGCATTGAAATTTCAAATTTTCACCAAATAGATTTATTTTTAAACAAACCTAGTATTTTAGAAATACATTCAATTTGTTACAGATTCTATTCTTACATATTTTTGAAATAATATAGATAACTTATTCAAATTTTTACGTCAAGTTGCCTAACTTTGATTTTTCTAAATTTTTTGCCACTTAAGGGCCTATTTTTTCAATGATGATCCTGCACATACCGAAAAAAGATATGGGTTTGTGCAGGATCATCATAGAAAAAATAGGCCCTTAAAGTGGCAAAAAATCCAATAAAAATAGAATTAGATAACTTGACGTAAAAATTTGAATAAGTTATTTATATTATTTCAAAAATATCTAAGAATAGAATTCATAGAAAATTGAATGTACTTTATAAACTACCCAGTGCTGCCATAATAGTGGTTTACAATTTCTAAGAGATCCTGATTTTTGCTAAAATCACATATTTTTAGAAAATATAATGATTTAAGCATTGAAATGTTCCATTTAAAGGATTCCAATTGAAGAGGGTTTGAGAAAACCACCTTAGACCACTTGAGCCCCCTTGGATAGAACCCTGCTAGTTTTAAAACATACCTATAATGGAGTCTCCTTCACACCTATCAAAATGTTGATAAAAAACCACTTTTGATTTACCTTTTGGGGGATCAAATGAATTCATTTAAAATTTATATTTTTGTAAGAATGTAGTCCTTTTTTTTTTTTTTTTAGATCTGCAGGAATCGGGTAGCATGACCCCCTATAAACTGCAGGCGCCGTAAACTTTTTAACGTGACCGCGGCTCTGGCGCGACATGCCCTTCGTACCACGACGGGGAGACTAGAACTTGTGACCAGAGCCGCAACGGAATTACTTAGCCAACCGAACTAGGGCCCCCACCCTAGTATGTAGTCCTTATTATAAGCTTCCAAAAAAGTATAATTTTAATAAAATTTAATTTGATTATTATTTTTAATTTTTAATTTCTTGTGAATGTAGGTTTTTCACCAAAAATTGAGCTCTTTGTTCTGCACATGTGGAAAAATAGTAGATTATCAAAAAAAAAAATGAGTGCACCAAATATTGAAGTCGTTGATCCAACAAAAAAATAAAAATTGAATTTTGATATATACAAAAAAGTTATGCGTTATACGATTGTGCTATGTCTAAATTGTAATTGGTTTGACTTTGAAACTTGATTAAAGGAAAAATATTCAATAAAAAAATATCTAACCAAGTGGAAGCTCTAGATATCAGAGTTACAAATCTAAATTTGAAAGAATCATAATTTTATCCTTCACGGAAAAAAATTTGTGTTATACGGTGAGTGTCACTTTTTAAATATATTATTTTCTAAAAAAAAAAAAAATTCGACGGAGATGGAAAAAGAAGTGCAATATAATTCCAAATTTTTTGAGAAAAATATATTTAGAATCTACAGAAAAAATTTCATGAAACTCTAGTTTGCATAATCTTCAAATTATTCATAGTTTAGCCACTATAGGTGCCCGAAAGTGAAGATTTAGTTAAAAAAATTATTCCAATGTCTAGTTTGGCCAAAAATTGTAAACCACTATTGTGGAATCACTCTACCAGGTTTTTTTTTTTGTAAAAAAAAATCTATTTGGTGAAAATTTGAAATTTCAATTCAGTAGTGCACTTAAATTTGAGGGAAAAAGAAGAAGTAGATATCTGTCTGACCACCCTAACCACAATAAAATGATAATATATTTTTATAATATTTTAGATATAAGTAGAGGACTCATGTCCAGATGTGATGCATATTTTTTGTAATTTGTTTCAAGTAATAAATTAATTATGAATTTTTATTATAACTTTTAAAAAATATAAAAACTCGTATGTCTCACCACCTTAACTTGGCCAAAACTTCATGAAATTCAATTTTATTTTTTTTAATTCTATAGTGTGAAGCATATAATGTGACACATGTTTCAGATTCAAAATATGTGATATCGCTTTGAAAGCTATAGATTTTTTCAATTAGCCTATCAATTAGGACTTTAGTTGTAATTCAAATAGAAAATAAATAATAATTATTTATTGAATTCAAAGTAAAACATAATTTATATTGGTGGAAAGTTGAGAATCTGCTTTAAAAACCCTTTTCGTTTCATCAATTTTAGGTTAAAGAAAATTCATTAGCCATATACCCTACAAATACCCATCATAATGCCACTTTTGGCCCATCATGATCCTGCACATACCCATATATAAAACTTATATATATATATATATATATATATATATATATATATATATATATTCCTGCATTACATTTCTGAGGATACATTGTTATATATATATATAAAACTGAAATCTACAACTACCTATAAAAAAGTAAGTAATTCATAAACTAATGTTCATTTTCCTTTATTATCCACCATAATGAACATTGGAGAAAAAATGGTCATTATTCCATACTTTCTCCCTCATAATGAGTATTTGAACAAAATATTCAAAATACATGTTTTATTCTCCAAACATTGATACATTCATTCTATAATAAAATATGATCAATCTATAGGTGACCATCATGAGTCACTCTTTTGGTGCTCACTCCAAATCATGACCATGCATGCTGATCTCCTCTCTATTTGCAGTGTCCAAAACTTAATAACCTCCAATCTCAAAATCTTAGCCTAATTGGATTTCTATAATATTGGAACCTATCTCACAATCCAACCATATAAATCTGCAATTTTTATGATGTCTTACATGAAAATGTATGTCACTCTTATGAAACCATCACAAATTATTTGATTAATATCATCTTTGATATATGAATATTAAGATTTGTACAATATTTTGAACATATTTGTAATCTTTCACCAATTCAATCCACTACTGTATCCACAATTCATTCACATGCATTTTGTCATATATTCATTTTCCACTATTTATGCCAACACATCTTTTAATAATGACTTTTTAAACTCTATATGTTGCAAGGATGTATATCCCAACACATATCCTTTGTATGTCTTTCCTATTACAATGAAAACACAACACAGATTATATTCCTTGAACAAATATGTTTAAACCTATAACACCTATAACATAATTTCCCTTACTTGTGGCGTATCCAAGATCTTCATACTTTGGCCCCATAAATGGATCAATAGGCTCTTTGAATCTGTGTTCATGATTTCCTAATACTTGACCTTTATAGGGACCAATATTTTCATCATTTTTGAAACCAATATTATTCTAATTGCAACTAACAAGATTTTTAGTTTCAAACACATTATCATCTTCATATTTAAACTCTTCATCAAAACAACTTCAATGATATCACACAAACCAACTAATTTATCAAAGGGACAAAAATCTTTTATGCCACATGAAACCTCATAAACTAATAGATTTGATTTCAAACACTCATTTTCCTTTTGGAATTATGCAAGCAAATAATCTAATTGACTATTTTTTTATTTTGACCTAGATATATCATCATTATTTAAACTATTTCTCTCTTCTAACTTCTTCAATTTTTTTTCCAAATCATCATTCTTCTTTTTAACTTTTTCAAACAACTTCAATCAAGATCTTCTAACTCTCCATTTTTTATCTTAACATTCTCTAATTATTTTACAAGATTATTTATTCACACAAATATTCATAATTTTTCTTTATTAACTCCTTAAAATCTTCTATCAATTTTGAATTATATTTCTTAATTTCCAATAGTTGTTCATCCAAAACATATTTTTACTTCTTTACTATTTTAAACCAAAATTTACCATTGAAATAAATAATTAAAACTCACCTTGTTTATACATCAAACTTATACACAAACTTTTCCATCAAAATAGGTTGGTAGCATAAGTAACTTTGACAATCAATACTAACTTAGATGGTGTTTTGTAAATGATTTAGTAGAAAATAATTATTGATTGTGATTAAACCATCAAATCCAAACTTATTCCACAAGATTCTTAAAAGCAATTACCTAGCCTACATGTTGTAAAGCATTCTTTTTCACTTTTTATTGTTGGGAGAATTTTAATCCTAGTAGAGGATTTCTATTGAAGGCATACGGATGATGTATCAATACAAAGGAATAAATTCCCTATTCCACTTGGGATTTAACACACTCATCCCCAATTTTATCATGGAAACATCCTTTTATTGAAAAAACTTGATATGAGATTGATGCTTGTGGAATGCAATGAAACCTTAAAATGCACACTTTCACACCTTTGGTATTCCCTTCTGTAGGTTGAAATGAACTTTAGATGCTTGCATTGCTCTAACTTTCTTTGTAATAACACACTTTACCACTAAAGGTAACATAAATATTCCAACCACCTCAAAATATCTTCAAACGAATCTTCCATTGCAACAATGGTCATATGTATGACAATGAAATAAAATAAAAATTGTTGTGTGGAGTCATACATTACATGCGTGCTTATATTAGCTCCTTCAGTATTGAATCTCCAAATTTGATCACATGGGCACAAACAAGAGTGAAAATTTGAATATCTTTGCATGTCAAAGAAACAACACCATTTCCTCCTTGCAATGCCCCCAAATATCTACAGCCACCACCTCCCATCTCTTCTCATGATGGAAGTATTTAGATTTCAGGATTTTATTATATAGATGGCCAGGTTCTTCTATCATCAAATTTTCATTATCCCATCCAACTTTTCATGTTACCACTTCCCACTCATACCATTACTACAAACAATGATCTCATATTCTTCACATAGCACAAGATTCAATAGTGCTTTGATACCAATTGAAGGAGCTAAAAACAATAATAATAAAAAAAATCACAACAAAACATATATAAAACTTGGAATTATTCTTCTTCTTTTTTGCATTACAATCTCAAGATACATTGTTGTATATATATATATATATTGTATAATATAACTCACATCTATGGTCCTACCTATAAATAAATAGCTAATTCATAAATTAATGTTCATTATCCTTTAGTTTTAAATATCATACTATGTAAGTCAAAAATTGATAGAATGTATTGTCAACTTTTACACACATGTAGATTTATAAATAAGGTCATGTGTTGACTTAACTATAAATTGCACTAGATACTACTCTAACATGAAAAAATAATGCAAAAGGGTAAGTGCAGAAAGTTGAGTCCACAAAATGTGGAAGCCTTTTCCTTAGCCAATAAATGAAATCAGCATTGCAAAAATGTGATCCTGGTTTTTATAAACGAGATCTTGAGCCTAAATGTAAAATAGGATCCTGTTTATAAAAGGTCCCGAACTAACGGTCAGGGAATGAGATCCTGATTTATAAAAATTAGGATCCTATTTTATACAAATTGGGATCCTATTTTCTAATGGTATTTCTTTTTTTTAAAATGAAAAAATTACATTTTACCAGCACACAAGATCCTGAGTTGTGAGCAATGACCTCTACAAATAGCTTCTAGGTACCCGTCCACCCCCATTTTTTTGCATTTTTTCATTTTTTATTGAAATTGTTGATCGAATAACTGATTTTAGCATTTTTTTGAAATTTATTTGATGTTTTAATCATTTTATTTCCTGTTATAGTAGAAATGAGGAATTGTAGAAATAGATGAAAAAATGCAATGAAACTTGAAGATTTCTGCATAGAAATGAAAAAATGAATGTTGAATTATATTTTAGAAACATAATTTAGCTTTTGTAACCTAAATTTCTTGATCAAACCAAAAAAAATTGTATTTGAAAACCCTAATTGAAACAAAACAAAAAAAATTGCATTTAGAAATCCTAATCAAGCTTTTTGAAACCTTGAATTCAAATCAAACAAAAAAAATTGAATTTGAAAACCCTAGTTTGAAATGAAATGAAAAAATTGCATTAAAAACCCTAATGGCTTAGAAATTGAAACCCTAAATTGAATTAAAATATTTTTTTTTCAAAAACCCTAAATTGAAATCAAACAAACTATTTTTATTTTCAAAACCCTAATTTTGAGCTCAAGAAAATAAATTTGCATTGCTAAAAATTTTTAAACTTCATTTGCATTGTATGGAGGAAATGATATGTTAAACTTTAGTTTCAATGTTAAATTATAATTAGATTAGAAAACAATATGTTAAAGAATAGTTACAATTCATAAATTTTATCAATGTTTGTTTGCAAATTTAGTTAGCGAATTGATAAATCCAAGTGTACAATCAATTTCCAATTGGCACTAACTTTCAAGTCCATTATTCCATGGGCCAGCCAAACTTCACCCTAAGTTCCCTAAACCCTAAACCTTGAATTGTAAAATCTAAACCCTTAACACTAAAGCATTCATTTTGTCTTAGGACCTTAAAATGAAATTTGGTTTCCTTTAAAAACCCTTTGTTTTAACCATCCAGTAGAGCTTTTTGTAATGTTTTTACTTATTGAAAGACATAATATAAAACCTTTTGGTTTCCACAAGTTTATGAAGTGTGGATGATCACTCTCTATGACACCTACATGATCAATATGGATCTAAATCATTGGAAGAAAACTTTATTCTATTATATCCACAAGATAGGAGAGTGCGAGTGAGAGTGATATGGGTTTCTTTCATTGGAGATACCTAAAATTATGTAGGTTCAATGTTGAGAATGGGTCTATTTGGTATATTTATGAAAAATATTATAAATATCTAGAATACCATAGAAGTATAATTATAGCAATTCCCATTGGAAACACTTGGGTATACATCATATGAAATTTTAGTAAGGTGCTATTATAGGAGAATTGATAATACATGGAAAGAGGTTTGTATGGGTTCATATATGTATTAAGAAACACATACTATGACCTCTATAGGATTTTTAAGATGTGATCCTAGATAATAATCCACCCATCCTTGCATAATGGGTTCTTTAGTAATTAAGGGAGATTATAACAAAAAAATTACCTATATTTTGATACTATATAGATGGATGTGGAAGGATACAAATACATCACTAAGGAGACTGAGATGGAACCATTTAACACCTAAGGTACATATTACATGGGAAAGGGGGGAGATACATGATGATAGGTTGGAGGAACTAGGCTATTATTACAATAGAGAGAGGAGGAGGATTCATATTATGCTCCTATAAATAAGAGATCAATTTATAAGATTAAGAGAACTCGAATAACAAAGGAAATCATTCTATAGAAGGAGTGAGTGGGATTGTTGAAAATATGCAAGGAGAGAGGTGAGGGTCCCAAAACCTACATAGAGTCCTACATGAAATACACCAATCTAGCTACTCCCTAAAGGATCAAGATCCATGTGAGTAGCCTCTTTTTATTTTTGTATCTTGTACATATGTATATCTATTTCTTTATTACGTGATTAAAATTATGTATGATATAATTTATTAATAAGTGATTACAAGTATAATTATTAAAGTATTTTATATTTATTTTGATATCCCATAATGTAGGAGGAAATTTTTACTTGTTTTCATACATGTATACTATTTTTGTGATATGTATAGATTGATTCATTTTTAACATGAATATTTTTTTATTAGAGTAAACACTTTTGACCCAGAGCTATGAACCAATGAGATCACAATATGACTAAATTTGGACCTCACTAGACATAGATCCCCTTAAGTCATCCTATCACTATAAATCATAATTGATGTCTTAAGGGGTCCTAATATGACATTTCTTAAGGGGATCAAAGAAGTTCTCAAAATTTGGTGAAGTTGGCCAAGGCAACCAAATTTAACAATAATAAGATCCTACAAGGTTATAATATGAATGAGATTTCATGATCTAGGTTGGTCAATTGAAACAAGAGCTATCTCAATCAACTATTCCACAAGAAAATTTTCTTCACTAACTTGAAAGTTCATTATATTCCAAGGGACACCAAAAATTCACCCTAAGTTATGTAAACCCTAAACCCTGAACTCTAAAATATGAACCCTAAACACTAAAGCATTCGTTTTGTCCTAGGACCTTAAAATGAAATTTGGTTGCCTTAGGAAACTCCACAAAATTTAATTCCCTTAACCCATGTAATTTTTTCATAGGATCTTACTACATAGATCCCCTTAAGCTATCCTATTACCCTAAACCCTAAAGCCATCATTTTTTCTTAGGCTCTTAATGAAATTTGGTTGCCTTGGGAAACTTCACCAAATTTTATTCACTTGAGCCATGTAATTTTGTCCTAAGACCTCACTAGACATAGATCCCCTTAATTCATCCTATCACCATAAACTGTAAATCAATTTCTTAAGGGGATCAAATAAGTTCTCAAAATTTGGTGAAGTTTCCCAAGGAAACCAAATTTAACAATAATAAGATTGTGCAAGATTATAATATGAATGAGATAAATCATGATCTAGGTTGATTAATTTATGGTTTAGGGTGATAGAATGGCTTAAGGGGATCTATGTCTAGTAAGTTCCCAGGACAAAATGACATGGCTCAAGTGAATAAAATTTGGTGAAGTTTCTTTGGACCTTAATGAAATTTTGTTGCCTTGGGCATCTTCACCACATTTTATTCATTTGAAAGCCATGTCATTTTGTACTAGCACCTTACTACATAGATCCCCTTAAGCCACCCTATTACCCTAAAACCTAAATCATAAACTCTAAACCATAAACCCTATAGCATTCATAAATTGTCCTATATTAATAGTTAATTATATTTTCATTCAAGTAACATGCCCTAGACATTAATGAGGCTTACATATTTCATCATTTGTATTCAATTGGGCCATTTATATTGAAAGGTTTAAAGTTATTTCCTAAACATATATCTTACAATTTGAAATTACAAATCTAATGCAGGTTCACTCATATATTAAAGATCACATGGATCAATTCAATAATATTTGCAATCCACCTCCAGACCATGCATGTCCACCACCTTCACCTCCACCTCCACCACTAGAAATCAATGGCACTCATTTACAAGAAGGAATCAATGCCAATGTTAGAACCATCCAAGATCAAATCAATATTATTCAAAATGAAGAATGTGTTGCACCACCTATGAGGATGTTTACATCTAGGATGTAAACCCTTGTTAATGCTATCAAGGCTATCGATGGAATCTTAGATGAGAATCAACAATGGATAGAGGAGAAGAGAAATTTTGATTCTAAAAAGGAAAACACAAAAAATGAAGAGATGGAGTAAAGAGCCACAATAGTTTCTAGATTAAGACAATGATCTTAAATAGTTATGAACTTATGAATTTGGTGAACAATGGACATCTTGTGTGATGAATTTATAAATTTGGTTGGATGGATATTTTTAGTGATGTGAATTTATAATTTTGGTTCTAGATGGATATTTTTAGTGACATGAATTTATGATTTTGGTTCTAAATGGATATTTTTAGTGACATGAATTTATGAATTTGGTGGAATTTATGAACTTATAATGATGAACTTATAATAGTATATATTTTATGACTATCTACTAGATCATGATTTCTCCTGTTGCAAAATTGTAATATATGTGTGTGTGTGTGTGTGTATGTGTTAGACATAAAATGAGCTTTTGTGAATGTTTCAAGTTTATTGTTTATTATGTATGTGTTAAAATTTCATATAGTTCTTAAATTTTGAAATTTGTATGTGCATAGTTTAGTTTAATGATGTACGCATGCAAATTATGCATCATATTTTCTATTTTAAATTTATGAACATATTAAATTTTTAATTTTGTATGCACATGCTCAAGTTCAATCAATGTATATGTGTGTCTCAATTTTATATGTATGTGTTAAAATTTCATATAGTTCTTAAATTTTGAAATTTGTATGTGCATAGTTTAGTTTAATGATGTACGCATGCAAATTATGCATCATATTTTCTATTTTAAATTTATGAACATATTTAATTTTTAATTTTGTATGCACATGCTCAAGTTCAATCAATGTATATGTGTGTCTCAATTTTATATGATCTTAATATATGTGTGCACATCATATTTAAAAAAAATTGCATTTGCATTTCAAATTTAACTATTTTATGTAATTTTTTAAGTTTGTATGTTAATTTTGTATAATTTAATGTAGGTGCACATTTATATCTCATGTAATGGATGATTTTAACATTGATGATATAATCAATCCACCACCTTAGCTATAGTCACATTCACCTCCCCCTTCACCTCCACCTCCCCCTCCACCTAATATGCCACCTCTAGCACCTATTGCATCTAATGAGGCTTACTTGCAAGCACGCATAAACAATCAGGTTGCATCCACACAAAATCAAATCAATGCTATGCAAAGTCAAGCATTGATTCCACCACATGTGAGATGGTTTGCATCTATGATGTAAAACATTGGGGATTCCATCAGGGCCATTGATCTTGGTCTAGATAGGCGTTGACAAGATAGAGAACCAATGTGACAATTTCATGCTGACGGTCTCTCTTACAAATAAATTTTAGACCTTAAAATAATGAAATCCCACCTAGCCTACTACTTTCTCAACCATATTATTCGATAGCCCATTCCTCCCAACAAATCTAGAATATCCATGAGGTGGTGCATACATCCACAGATGAGTGCACATTTTGGGATCAATGGTATATGGTTTTTGATAGTCTCTCACATGCTAATTGGTAGTTCCCATTATATTTTTTGAGAAAACTATATGTAGAGTTTGTTATGGGGGAAAAGCCTAATTATTTTGATTTTAAATCATTTCAGGGTGTTGGTGTTGGCATGCCACAACAGAGGTTAGGGGCAAGGGTTTATCTCCAATGCCCTTTCCATGCACAACCCCTTGTTTTTTCTCTTAGTCCTCCCATTCACGCACCTATTCATCATCAAGTTGTGGTCTCAAAATTAGGTTCCCTTAGTACACTCGTAGGAGACCTTGATTAGCATGCTTCTGCTATAGTAGGTGGGGAGCATAGAGAGGATGATGATGGAGGATTTTTTTATGGAGCTGGTCTAAGTACCACTCTAGGAGCATCGAGGCTCATCCCCAATATATGTACTAGTTGTCATCAAGTATGTTATGGACTTGATTAGGCCACACCTAGTTTAGGTGGGCATGGAGATTCTGGTGGTTCATTTGGTCGCTTTAGTTCATTTGTAGAGTTTCTTACAATAGACCATCACCTTGAGGACACTGCAACATAGGTATAAATATGCATCTACACATTCATTTTATAAGAATTTTGATGAATTTATATATCAAAGAAAATTTTCAATAAATTTTAACAATCAAATAGTCTGGTGTACAAATGACACTAACGATGGGGAAATCATCCATAACACTAGTACATACACCAACACCAATCCTACTCGACAACCCTTATGGGTATTTTGATTTCAATTTTAAAATTATATATGAAATTATTTTTAACTTGAGTTTTAAATTTATAATTGAATCACATATATGTTTGAAATATTTATGTTGGTTTAGGTGAGTCAATTAGCTTCCACGCTAATTCCACTTGAGGGATTGTCGAGCACTTCTCCACTATCGAGTGTCATTGATTAGGGGTAGGTACATTAATATTGTAAATTGTTTGAAGTTTGCATTAGTATAGTTACAATTATGAATTTTGAATTCACTATATTTTAAATACATGCATGTACACTTGTAAATATTATAAGCATTAAATTCCTATGTTTGTATGTCTAGGTTGATACCATAATGAGAATAGGCATCATGTAAACATTAGATGTTGTGGCCACTTGTGAGGCCTCTAATTTTTAGGTTCTTTAAAAAAAATTCTACACAAAATGTGCAAACCTAAATATATATATATAAACCTAATTCAAGTATACATGCTTTAATTTTGATCTTGTAGGACTTTGTTAGTGAAAATTTCAACTCTCACCCAGACATAGTTACACCTCCAGGAGGATATTCTCTAGATCAAATGGTAATTTAAATTTTTTATTATATTTAAAGTCAATTATAAATTATAAATTTTGAATGTAACTTTAATTTTAAATCTTAAATTGAGTATGAATATATATATATATATATAATATGAGCTAATACATGTTTTAAATTATTTTTCTTTTATAGCATGAGACACATCTTGTAGTTGAGCATGTACAGACAGGTCCTGGAGAAGAGGGTGCACAACCTCATAATACAATAAATTAAAATATGATAAATTATAAATTAAATTGAATTAAATCATTTTTAATTGTAGACTTGTACATCTAATTTTAACTTTCTTTGTCTTGTTTATGTAGATTGATTCAGAGAATTTAGAGGTTGCTTCAGGTGCACTAGAGCATCCAGATCCAGATGTGATGGTAATTTAAATTTATGATGAATTATAAACTAAATTATCATTAAATCATTTTTCATTGTCTTACATCTGATTTCATCTTTCTCTTTTACAGAGTATTTCAATTCATCCACATAGTCTACATGGCATGAAAAGATCTCTTCATTATAGAGAAAATACATCACCTAGAAACATGATTTTATGGATTATTTTTGTTTATTTCATAGACTATATTTTTGGTTTCTCATGTACTCTGTTGGATTTTATATTTTATAGCTTAAGTACTTAGTTGGACTTTAGTTCATGGGTTGTACTCTAATGGACTTTATTTCATGTGTTTAATATATTGGTTTCTTGCACTTAATATGTTACATAAATTATGGACTTTATTATTGTTTGAAATTTTAATTCACACGTACATTTATGCATTTTATGTTCATAGTCAAGGCATTAATATAGGACATTAATGTGAAATTAAATATAAATATGAAATTAAAGTTGAAATTAATAGGACATTTTAATATTTATACTTTACAAATTTAGTGATCCCACACATGATATGCATGATATGTACATTGAATAATTAGTGATAATTATTCAATGAGGTTACTCAAGTCACGTTAATCAATAATTAGTCAATAAATCATAATTTACAAACAAAAGAAATCCATTTATATACTAAAAAGGATAAAATTTTAAGAAATAAACAATACTAAAGAACATTGGAGAATAAAAGAATTAATAAATTCTATATATAATAGCATCCAACACTAATTTATTAGATATCAAAAGAAATAATGACATCGAATACTAATTTATAAGCTGTCAAAATAAATAATGGCATCCACTACTAATTTATCGGCTGCCAAAACAAATAATGGCATCCACTACTAATTTATAAGCTGTCAAAACAAATAATGGCATCCAATACTAATTTATAAGCCGTCAAAACAAATAATTCCATCAAATACTAATCTATAAGTTGTCAAAACAAATAATAGTATCCAAAACTAATTATAGTTGTCTTAAGGGGTCTTAAGGGGATGTCTAAAGTGGTCATAATACAATTTCTTAAGGAGATGTATTAAGGGATCATAATACAACATCTTAAGGGGATTTCTTAAGGGGTCATAATACAATGTCTTAAGGGGATGTCTCAAGGGGTCATAATACAACATCTTAAGGGGTCTTAAGGGGATTTCTAAAGGGTTCATAATACATATTAAGGGGTCATAATATAATATCTTAGGGGATGTCTTAAGTGGTCATAATACAACATCTTAAGGATATAATGTATGCATGATATTTAGTGATTATACAATCAAATATAAAGTTTCAAAGTAGGAAAACATGCACATTTTACAAACAAATTATATAGAATATCGATTTTGATACATAGAAGTACATAGAGCATGTTTAATTTTGTAACTATGTATGTACATATATGTCATCTCAAAACAATGTTTACAAAATTTGGATATGCCATCTCAAGAACATCTCAAACTCATGCCTAGAATGTAGTAGGTCTTCACACCACCTGATATCAAAAAGGTACAAGTAATATCAATGAAATCATCAAAACATACATATTTTAATTTATATAAAACTATCTATATGTACACAACTCAAGTACCTACATTTAAAATTATTCCACACATGTATGTAGGTTGAATCTAGGAACCCTCTCCTTTTTGTTTAAAAGTATGAGAATAATGCAATGATGGCTTAAGGATATAAAAAAGGATAATAAATGAATTTTAACTATTAATGTATAAGCTATATCAATATGCAATCGAAACATGTATTTGAATATAATTTAACCAATAATTACCTATTTTTACCAAGTATTCCATGTTATCTAGGTTGAATATGCATGGCCTATATCCTTTTTGTGATTATTCCTTACGGATCTATAAAATTTAAATCAATTTCAACTAATAACACACTTGACCAATCTCAAAACATGTATTTAATGTATTTAAAAGGACAATGTAAAACTAAAACTATATTTACCTGTATTTACTTATTCCATTGTACTATTTGGATCCTCTCTTTCTTGCAATGCATCTATGATTGCCTCATGCTTTTCCTTAAAAGTTTTCCATAGCACTTTATTTGAAGGTCTTCCATGATACTGATCTAGTTTTATATTTATTTCCACCACCAAATATGAATAATGTATAATCTTTTATGCATTTAATAATCTTTGAATCTAGGTAGACCATTCTTCCTTGTCAGGTATTTTCATAGAAAAATCGATCCTATTGGAAAACATGAAAACCATCATCAAATAAGTTCTCAAAATTTTCTTAAGGGGATCAAAGACTTGTTCTAAGAAATTGCTTAAGGGGATCAAAAATTTGTTATCAAAATTTTCTTAAAAGGATGTCTTAAGGGGATCACCATACCTATTGGATAATGATAGCCATCATAATCTTCTCAAGGTGCTATTAACTTATGTTTAGTTTACACACAATGAGCTAACTAGTATGTTGTTTTCTCTTCATTCCCCTTAGGTGCAACAACAACATACGCATGTTCTGCAAACAAATTTTGATTTAATAACTTGCGCATATCCATATAAATAATTTAGTATTACAAAATAACTTAATAAAGTGAAATAAAATGAAATAAATTGAATTAAAATTACCTTCAGATTATACAAGGTCTGAAACATGGTCATAGTCTTTAGATGCAAACACTTGATCATTTTCTTCAATAGTTCTTTCATATTGATTATGTGCTTGTGCAGGTGTCAATGAGCTTTATTCCCACTATTCAACCCATTTTTTTATTTTCGCATGCTTCCTAATCTTCTGAGATACAAAACTAGAAAAAAAATGCAAGATCTCTTGTCTAAATAGTCCACGTGCTTGTTGTTGAACTCCTAAATGAATGTCATTTACTAGATCCACTGATTGTCTCACAATCAACTCTAGGTTCAATGTTCTCTTCTTCAACCAACAAAAAGAATCGATGAACTATAGAGTACTCACTTGAACTAGGTGAAGATAATCTTGTATTACATCAATTCACAATCCTGCATGCATCTTTAAATTTTACTACATCCTCAAATTTTAATTTTTCTCTAGAAAGAATTATTTTCACACACACACCAACTCCATCATGTTCTCCTTTACCATGCCTAGCTTCAAAAATACTCCATATATGTTGGAAATTAAGTTCCTTGTGAACCCTACTTAACCAATAGAAAATTTGAGCATTCTTGAACTGCCCCATGGGTGATCCCACAATAGTGGTTTAAAATATTTGACCAAACTAGACACTGAAATAATTTTTTAAAACTAAATCTTCACTTTTGGGCATCTATAGTGTCTAAAATATGAGGAATTTGAAGATGATGCAAACTAGAGTTTCGTGATATTTTGTCTATCGATTATAAATATTATTTTTTCAATTTTTTTGGAATTATATTGCACTTATTTTTCCATCTCCCTCGAAAACTAATTTTTTTCATAAAACAACATTTTTAAAAAGTGATGCTCACCGTATAAAGCGTAACAGTTTTTCCATGAAAGATAAAATTCTAATTCTTTTGAATTTAGATTTTTAACTCTAATATCTAGTGCTTCCACTCGGTTAGATAGTTTTTTATTCAATATTTTTTCTTTAATTAAGTTTTGAAGTCAAGCCAATTACAATTTAGACATAGCATGACCGTATAATGAGTAATTTTTTTGTGTGTATCAAAATTTATTTTTTTATTTTTTTGTTGGATCAAGGACTTCAATATCTGGTGCACTCATATTTTGCAAAAAAAAATTCTAATCTACTATTTTCAACATGTGTAGAATAGAGAGTTCGATTTTAGTGAAAAACCTACATTCACAAGAAATAAAAAATAAATATAATGATAAAATTAAATTTATTTAAAATTATAATTTTTGGGAAGCTTATAATAAGGACTACATAATTACAAAAAAAATAAGTGTTAAATGAATTCATTTGATCCCCCAAAAAGTAAGTCAAAAATAGTTTTTTATCAGCATTTTGACAGGTGTAAAGGAGACTCTATTATAGGTATAGTTTAAAACTAGCGGGATTCTTTCCAAGGGGGTTTCATCTAAGGTAGTTTGATCAAACCCTCTTCAATTGGAATGGTTTAAATGGAACTTTTTAAGGCTTAAATCATTATATTTTCTAAAAATATGTGATTTCAGCAAAAATCAAAATCTCTGAGAAATTGTAAACCAACTTTGTAGGATAACCCCCAATACAATTATTTGACCATATGATGTGCTCTTTCATCTCGATTCCTCTTTCTCTTAAATTACTATAAAATATATTGAAACAATATTGAACAAAATCTTACAAGTGTAACTGATTATCACTCAAATAAAAGTGATACTCCCTCAAAAAAATTCTATCATCCATAGTGCTAACATTTGCATGTCTATAAACAATATGGACAAACATAGCTACTTGCATTAAATTATAATACTGTGATTGAATTTCCTCTTATGGAGTGAGAGTATAATTCTCCACAAAATCAACCACTGAAAGTATAGTACCAATTGGAAATGTGTTTCTACATGTGCAAAATTGGCCATCAAGCCATTGACCATGTTTAGAGTGCATGACATATTTTGGTACAATTTTATTCTTAAATTCACTCATGAATGCATGCATACTAACTTTTTCTCTAACTAAATCACAATGCTTTCCTATTTGTCCATCTTTTAAATAATAGTGAACATTCTTAAATCTTTTAACATCTACTAATTGTTGTCCAAAATCATTATCAACACTTTCATGCATACAAATTCTTAAGAATGAAATATTTCCACAGTTAATGCATTGTCCAGAAATACAAGAACTTAAATAAAACAATTTATCATTAGATCTTTCACAAAACAAACCTGAAATAAACTCCCTTATTGCTTCAGGTGGCATATTAATACCACACTCCTATTTAATCATGTTAGTATGCAAGGTACAATGTATATATCGAAAAACATCATAAAAATAATGAAATTGAACATATGTTTTACAACAAAAATATATTCATTGCTTATTAATTTTTACATACCAAGGTTTACATTTTTCAAAAGATCTTTGAGTTATTTTAATATGACTAGGTAACATTGAATCACCACAAAATTTTGTATAAAATTTAGTTTGTGTTGTATCTAATAGGTATTTTGGGTGAGGATCGCGAACTTTGGAGCCCACCCTTAATTTTAAAACATCTCTATCATTAGATGAAACCATAGTATTATCATGCCAATATTTTTTGATCAAAGATTTAATTTCAACATTCAATTTCATATTAGACCTCAAGAGTCGACCATTGAAACTCCAACATTGGTTGATAAGACCATTTTCTATACTTTCTCTTCTTTTTTCCGCTCTTAGCAATGTTTTACGATGTATTTTTAAAACTTCACTAATATTGCTTACCATTATTTTATGCAAAGTTGCTTTATTAACTATAGCATTTGTTATAGTTCTTCTTTCTGCATTTTTATCTTTAAATTGACTATTTTTCCCAATAGATTGAATGGCACTAGCAACAATAGACATAACATGTTTTAATGATTGATCTTTTCTTTTCGGTTTAACATAAAATCCTAACCTTTTTATTACTTTCCTCATTTTTTGCATTCTCATAAATTGCATCATTAGTTGACATTGAAATGCAAATTTTTTATGATAAAAGAATTTTTTGTAGATTCTATTTGCATGTGTTCTTATTTTCCTCCAAGAAATTTGACTAGGAAGATTATCAAAAACACCACTTCCAATTTTTTTTAAAAAAAGTATTTTCATTAAATTCAACATCACATTCTAGATTTTCATCTTCATCTTCATTTTCATCTTCATCTTCATTTACATTTTCATCTTCATTTTCATCAATAAAACTGTTTTCATTTTCATTTTCATCAAAAAAACAATTTTTCTTTTCATTTTCAACAAAAGGATCATTCTCATTTTCATTTGCAACAAAAGATTTTTCTTTTCTGTTTTCAAAATTTTCTATAAAAGTTTCATCTCTTCGAATATCATCAATATTAACATCATTAAGTCTAGCATCTTCTAAAACTTCTACATACAAATTTACCATTTCACTAACATGTGGATTTGAAGATGTGCCTAGATTTATGCATATTGAAGCATTATCCATAGCATTAGAAGAGGGATTTGAAGACATAGTAGGACTTGTTTGTATAATCATATTCTTCTCCAAATTGACTCCTTGCAAATTAGCTTCATCTACAACCATCGTCTCCTCAATGTTTTCAACTTCAATAGTTGTAGAATTGGATGCCCCACCATCATTCATTGATTTACTTCACATTCTTCTTTCTCTTTGTCTTTGTCTCTCCTTCTCTCTCTTTGCTTCAACTTCTTGAGGAGCTAATGTATTCCTTCTCTTATTACAAGCTTTTATCTCCCATGATTATAAAATTTTGAAGCACAAATGAATGTCAATAGTGAAATTGTTCAAAACATTTAATCCAAATTGGAAGTTGAAGACCTATTAGGAAAAAAAATTTCCTCTTGTGTTCCTCAAAACAAGTAGAAAAATAGCACAATTCTACTTTAAAAATTGTTTTCTTCATGCCTCCTTTGAAAAATTCAATCCATATTGCAAGTTCAAGACCTTTTTTTTTCCTCCAAACAAGTAAAAAAATAACACAATTCCATTTCAAAAATGGTTTATTTGATGCCTCCTTTGAAAAAATCAATCAAAAATCAAGTTCACCACCTGTAAAGACAATAGCTCAATTTTACTACTCTCAACTATACATGTGAAGTTGCAGACTTCATAGTAATTTTTGATAGTAAATTTAAATAAAAGAAACGGGATCACATTTATAAAATGAGATCCCACTTATTAAAAACAAGATCCAACTTATTAAAAATGGGATCCTGTTTTATATTCAGGATCCCATTCCCCTATATTAAATATGGGGATTGTTGAAAGGGAAATGGAATCTCCTTTCCCTTTCAATGGTCACAACATTTAATATATGGGAACATGATCCCAATTATAAAATAGGATCCCATTTTTAATAAGCGGGATCTTGTTTTGTAAAGCAGTATCCCGTTTTCAAAAAAATGAAATTGGATTTGCTTTGTGGTCAGATTTTTGCCTTGTATTTTGGTTTGGGAAAAGCATTAGGAATCCAAACCTAGACCTTCAACCTGGTTTGACCTGCAAGTTGAAGGTCCTAACAATGCCAGAGAAAAATACCAAGTTTGGACATATTGCTGATGACTTTTTGGCAAAAAAATTGACAAAATTAAAACCCATTTTAGATGAGACAATGCAAATTCCAAATATGTAAATTTTTTTACAATTGGATTAATTTTTCTATTTTTCAATTAATTTCTAATAAAACTAGTCCATAAAATTTAAATATCATGGTTTTTTAGTATTTTAATAAATTTTGATCAACATAACATTTTGATGAACGAATTGCATGAGAAAAAACTTTAGACAACTCTTTTCAATTTGAAAAAAAATAAAAAATGATATGTTTAGGTCATCTTATGCATGTTGTACATGACAATTTTTCAAAACAACAAATATGACTAATAAAATTTAACAAAAAAAATTCAATTATAAATTACAAAAAAATATCAAGAACAAGCTTCAGTGAGTCACAAAAATCTTCGCAAAAGGATTTATAAAAATACGATAGTTTAGGTCAAAATATGGATGTCGTACACATGCATGGTATGGTAAAAAAAAGTGACTTTTAAACAGTGGTTTTTAGAAATTACTATTGAAACTCAATTTGTACAATTTGGGTATTAAAATAAAGTACATATTTTGAAACTAGACTCTGAGTACTACATTTTATGATTAATGAATTTTTTGAAGATTCCATCTCTAAGTGGTTCAAATTTTAAGGTCAAATGTGTCAAATTCTGAAAAATCAGGAAAAACACCACTTTTTGGTCAAAAAGTGGACTCAACTTCTTGCCAGCACCCAAAAGCTTTTGAAGATTCTCATTCTTATACTGATTTTTTCAAATTTCTACATCTTTTCTAATATAAGTTAAGCTTTGCAAATGCTTAACTATACAAACCATTCTTTTATTTTGATTATGAGGTATGCATAGGAAATTATAGGGATCGGGAATGGAACATAGGAGGATTGGTAGCCGACAAAGAGAATGGGTTTGTTATAGAAAAATGCTTAATTTTTCTAGGACAAAGGTCTTATATTTTCCTTTAGATTCCTTTGGAGTGAAGATTTGGCAAGGGAACTAATATATTTTGGTGCTTATGTGTAGATAAATAATATGCATTGGGAGACAATTGACTTAGTCTTTGTGATCCATATGTATGGAATTGTTTATCTTTGATTCAATCCACAAAGTTACCATGTTCTAAACTTTGTTGTAGGAATGATCTAATAGGCTCAGTGATTTGTTAGATTTTAATATTTTGGCCTAGATACAATCCCCAAGGAAATCATCTAAGAAGCAGTCAAATGAGGGGTTGTTGTTGGATTTGTAATTTATGGGACTGCCATATCACAATTCAAAATCTCGTAGCCTCTTGCCTAAAGTAACCACAACCTAATAAAGGCATAATAGAATAAGTATGGGCTAAATGAGGTATACCATTTTTTTCAACAATTATGTCTCTTTCAATTAATTTATAAATTTTGTTGTGTTTACCTACTAAATTTCTCTTAGTTGATCAACAAAATCTTCATCACAATAACCTTATCCAACATTTGATTGCACAGGTTGAAAAATTCATCCATCCCCTACTAAAGAAATAAAGGGACCAAGAAATGATCTTCAAACATCATTACAATAGTCTCCAATTTAAAATCTGATGTTGGAACACTTGTACAACCGTATGAATTGTCCAACCATAACTGGTAAGTGACGTATATTGATACATGTCCTCTTGATGTGGACCAAAAATAGTTATTACATGTAGTCAAAATTGAGTAGGAACCAACCATGCACCTCACATCTATTGCCTTATCTTTAGGCAATTTAAATTCTCTTAGACTAAGATTCTACAAATTGTTTTTAGAATTTTTATTTTTATTTTTGTAGGGAATAGTATTGGTTTTGCACTAACAAATAATGTAGAGTTATAATAGAGAAGAAAGTGTAATTCATGTATCTGTGCATCTTTTATATAAATATATTGTAAGAACAAAATAATTAAAATTACAATTGATGTTGGTGATTAATAGTTATTACATGTAGGTGATGTTGACTAGGAATGAGCCTTGCACCTCACATATATCACCTTATTTATAGGTATTGCAACTTCTATTGGAGTAATATTACAAATTTTGTTTAGAAAGTTTTTTTACCTAGTTTATTATAAAGTTATAGTGTGAACAACAAGAAGTTATGTAATGTAAAATAACTAAAGCAAACATAATTTGGACAAGAAGGACAAATCTATCTTTTGTTGGGTTGTGATCATCTAGAAAGTGTCCACCTATATACCAAAATGATTTGAATGAGTTAGTAAAGATGAAAACATATCTTAAGACATTTAGTATAAATTGTGTGGTGAAAAATTTTATTTAAATTTAATGTGAAAGAGTGTGGTTTGACAAGTGTATACCTCAAATTTTCATAGTGAGAGTAATTGTAATCAACCCTCCTCTTTTTTATTGATAATTGTGTATGATTGTTTTCATTCTTGAGTACCACTCAAAACTAAATGCTAGTTGAATATGAATCCCATTTAATGATTTCAATCTCTATATAGCTATAAATTTTAGCCCTTGTCTTTTCTTTTTTTTACCAATATCAATTGTTGTTCTTTGTAGTGTTAAGTCCTTGGATTTATGTATAGTAATTTCCTATGCCATGGATAGTTGTATTTTTCAATATAGGTGTTATAGGTATAGCCTTTGGATCATTTTGATTCCATGGCAGCCCACTATATTTATTAATCCTACCTACAACATACATTGGAATATCTGGTGGCTTAGAGCCAAGATTGTAAACTATATCAATTACCTCCCCAAGGGATCCATTTATTGGTCCTACTTGAGTCCATAAGTTTGTGGTTAGCATGATTTTTTGGCCTTTGCATAACAAGAGGTTTTTTTCAAGTTGGTCATCAATAGCATTAATTTTTGATTAATTTTTTGTGTTTATTGCAATAAAAAGTTTACTGCTGCTAGAAGATTTAGTATTTTGAGCATTCTTTTGTTGTGTAGTCTCACTAAGTTACTTGTAGCAAAAATGTCAATTGAGTTATCAAATTCTTGTTTGTAAGTTTTTCTAAGTAGTTTGTTAGTTCAACTCATTAACATCTCCCAATCTTGGTGTGTTGGTTTTGCATTATGTATGTTTTTAAATGTTTCACAAATATGTGTTCAAGTTGGATTGTCACCTTGTTGATGAAACATTATTTGTAATGTATCAACTATAGTAAATTGTTCCTTTAACATTTTGGCATTAGAGTGTGATGCATAGATAGGTTTTTCCATGATGGGTGGTAGTTGTGCTAGGTCACCTACAAGAATTATAGATATTCCACCAAAGTAGAGATGTTGTGCGGGAAATGCTTCATGTAGTCTACTATCTATCTTTAATAGTAGCTTTGGCTCTATGTTGTTGATAAGGATGTATCTTATATGTTTCATTTCTTCTTCAAATGTTGTTAGTATTTTTCCTTGTAATGGTTTTATTTCTTTGAGTGGAATCCTAAGTGTTGAATGTATAGTCAATGCATGTAGAAGCTAGAGCAAGAAATTGTCTCTTTTGTTGTAGTAGATTACTTTCAAGTGCATTTCTTATGTGAGCAGTAAGGTAAGAATTTTTGGTTCCTACAATTCCTTGAATAATCATATTCAAGGTTTTGTTTAAGGGTACACCTTCAAAATCATACACACTAACTATATTCTTATATATTGGTGTTGAAACTTAAAGAGGCTTGTGCTAAAACCTTAACTATAGGTTTTCTTGGTGGTAAAATCCATGAATAATAGAAATAATAATAGCTAGCTTGTATCTCCCTCTCACCACACTTTGCAATAATGGATGGGGGCCATGGGGATCCTCCTCATAAGTTCCCTACACAATCAACTTCCAATAGTTTATGTAATTTGCAGCCTTCTTCTTAGATGCCTCATTCAACTATCACTTATCACAATTATGGAGAAACTGGAGGGGGCCTTTTACACTACCATACTCTTAAGGCTTGATGGTTCTCTCTATATTATGGAGGTCTCAAATAGAAGGTAAGAAAAGTGTAGCCAAAACAAACATTTTTTGTTTGAGCTACTTGCTAAATAGAATATAACAAAAAAATTATTTTTCTAAGTAAAGATTCTATTGATGGTGTTTTTATGCACTTCTCAACATAGGCAGTGCGTAGGTGCACTACCTCTCTTGAAAGGAAATCTTCCACAATCAGATTGCAGAACACTATCGCAAGGTCTCTCAGATGTCAGGTCATGACAATGCTTAGATACCTCAGTAGTTTGATGTCATTTGCTAGAATCACAAGGCGGTCTTACATAGGAAATACAAAGCATGGATACAAAGCGTGGAAGTTGAATCTTGAAATGGAGTTCTTAGGATGAGAGTTATTGTGCATTGGCTGTAGGTTCAAACAGCAATCTTGGACTCCATTTTGTGGTTGGATTTGGCTTTACAATGTGCAATGAACCTTAACATAGGTTAGTCATAAAATAAAATAAAAAATGGGCAAGGAAGAGGAAAAGTTCCTAAGTCTACAACTAGCTATGAATAGTGACAATGGAGTTCCTGCAATGGACAATTTCTTAAAACAATATCCCACTTAACCAGGGATTTCACAGTATCATGGAAATTGTGCTATCTTCTAAGGTCTATAGATATTTTATCCTTCATCCACCACATACATGCATGAATCAAAGATAAATGTTTAGAGCAGCTTTGAAATCAAGTCCAGGCTAACTTTGCACAGCTATCTACCATCAGCAAACAACAAAAAGTATGGACAAAGAGATCATCAACATGGCAAGAATTTTTATAATCACCCAACAGTATTCCTAAGATCTATCCAAAGAAATGAGAAAGCTAACTAAACAGCAACAGAATCTAAGTCAAACATCTAACATTGGAGATTGAATCAAGTAACATGGGAAAAACCAAGAAAATACACCAAGTCAATGCCTTTTCCTTATAAATTTCTGCAGCATGTATTTACAACAACTCAACTCTCAATTTACAAATGAGAGGGGAGCCCTATTTATAGTTTTCCAAAAGTCAAATGAATGGCCAAGATTCATTCTTATTGTGTGGCCAAGATTCATTACAAAATAGGGTTTCTGTTGGTGTAATTAAATGTCTTGTACCTTGTCTTAGGTCATGATTACACCTTAGTTAAGTTTACTTAGGGACCACATAGGAGGTTGTTGGAGATTTTCCACCTTTGGTGGACTTGACATGTCATTACCTCATCACTTCCACCTTTTGTGGACACATCAGGTGATCATCTCTCCACCTTTTGTGGATGATCCACCTTTTGTGGAGATTATCATATTATCCCTTTCCACTTTAGATGGAGTGATAACTTTTCCTTGTTGTCACATTTCATAATATTACGACACTTGTCATAATCTTATGCCCTCCTATGTTCTCACCTTGGCTATATAACTAAGGGGTCTCCTATGTAATTATTGTACCATTCTATCATCTCATATTATTGACATTGAATACAATTTATTCTTGTCATATTCTATCTCTCTCTTTTGTGCTTTCTATTAGGCCTCTAGATCTTGGGTGGCTACCTTCATAGCCAATTCTTACATGGTATCAGAGCTTTTAGAGTGCCTTTAGTTAGTTATTTGGAGAGATTCTTGGAGGGTTCCATTTTTGGCCTTATATTGCAAGTGCATATTGGGAGCTTGTTGCATCAGATCTGAGCTCATCATTGCATCCGGAGTGTCTGAGATAGTCAAATTTTCCTTTTGTTTCTTCTCAGTTGGACATCGGAGGCCAAATCTGCAAAGGGTTGAAGATCTGAGGTGGTTACCAGATCCAGGAGCTAGCCACCACTTCAGAGCATTTTCAGCCAAAAAGGACACTGCCATTGCATTCACAAGGGTCAAGAACCTATAAATCATCTGCCAATTCGTCCAAATCAGAGCAAGTTGTCCGTCGAGGCAAAAAAAAATTAGCAGGCCGGCCATACGGCCAACCTACGTAGTCGGTACAATTTTATTTCAAAAAATATTATTATTTCATTTTTCTGCCAAAAATATTTTGTAAAAATATTAAAAAAAAATAAAAAATCATCAAATATTGTAATCTTTATTTGCATTCTATTTTTCATTGTAAAAGTTTTTATAAATATAAAAAAAAAAAAATGGGGGGTCCGCAGACTGCAAGGTATTCCCTGCATCAGCTGGTACCCGCCACTTCTGTTGCCACCACGTGGCGTGGCGTCCCACCGCCACGCGGCCCCCACCATCTCTGTCTACCGGCATACCGGCGGTTCAAAAGTTTACGGTGGCACTCCAAATCGGTGGCATTTTTTAAAATTCTAGTGGACAAAAAATTAAATCGGCGACAAATTCTGACAAGCATATTCCGTTTGATAAAAGAATATTCTGGTACAATTCTTCGACGGATGTGATAGCAACTGTGACGGTCATCAAGCCGTCAAATTTAAGCAACTCCAGCGATGGTGACGGTCAAATGAACGTCAAATTTAATCACAGATTGCTGACGTGAGCAGTGTACCAGGATGACGTCATCACTTTTTTGAAAAATTTGCCCCCCTCACCAATGGGCTTTTTGAATTTGCAGTTCAACTTTGGAAGGCCATATCTCGCTCATTTTTGCTCCTTTTTTCAAGCAATTTTTTTTTATTTGGGCTAATTTTTCGTGTACTTCACAGTGGTGTACTTGGTTTCTGATTTTGGTGGACATATTTTCAAGAATTTTCAGTTTCTCAACACTGTACCTATCTTGTCACCATTTTTGCAACTTCAGAGGCTTCGTTCAAGCTCATGCGAACTCCTTTTTAGGTGCCATTTTTTTTGAAAGTGCATGATTTTTCATCTACTTATTGAATCTGCAATCAGTTTGAAGCAATCTTGAGTGGATTTTGTACTTTTAGCATATGGTCCTTTTTGGCCTATTTGGCACTTGTATTGCATAGATCTGAATTTAGGTCTTTGCTTATTTATTCTAGTCTGTTATCAGCCTCTTTATTAGAAAGTTGTAAATCAGAAATCATAAGCCCACTTAGCCAAGTTACAAGTGGCCTATTGTACACGCACTACATTATAAAGTGCCAAAATCATCTATTTGTGGGGGGTACTTTGATTGAGTGAATTTGGGGGGGTGTATCTTGTGTGATTGTGCCTATTTTCTCTCTTGTGCTCTTTCATTCCATCATGGGTTCATCTAAAATTCCACTCTTAACTGCAGATAATTATGGTACATGGAAAGTACGTGCATGGAGTAAACTAATGGAAAAAGGTTTAATTCACTACATTGATGGAATCATAACTGCACCTTCAAATCCTAAGGAAAATCCAACAACATTTATGGATTGGCTCACTAAAACTTCTATGGCATTGGGTACACTAAGAAAGTTCATTTCAGATGATCTCATTTTCCATGTTGATAAATGTACTACAGCTAAGGAAGCTTGGGATAAGCTTGCTGCTTTGTATGGCAAGGTTGATAAGGTTAAGGGATACAAACTTGAACATGATCTCTTAAGCCTTGATCCCAAAGATTTTGATACAATTCAGGATTATGTCACTAAGGCAAATGAATTAAGAGCACAACTAAAAGATTGTGGTATTGAAAAAGAGGATGATCAATTGGTCTTTAACTTGTTGGATAAACTTCCAATTGAGTATGCAGCCTTTGTTTCAAGTTTTCAGACTCAAAGATTGACAATAAGTAACTTCACAACACCATCTTTTGAGGCTATCATAGATCTTTTGATTCTTGAGCAAAATAAGTTGTTGAAAATGGGAATTCTCAAGTCTTCAACTTCAAGAGCATTGGTGGTCAATCATGGAAACAATAAGCAAGGCAAAGGAAAGGACCAAAAGCAATCTTCACCAAAGCCACAAGGAGAGAACAAACAATCCACTCCTCCACAACAAAGCTCAACTTCATCTTCTTCAAAGAAGTACAACAATTCAAGCAAGAGGGAGCAACCAACATGTGCATATTGTAAAAGGATTGGTCATGATGAGCATCATTGTCATGTTAAGAAAATTGATGAGTTAAAACACATCCTTAAGAAGAATAACATCAATTTGCTAGCTGCATATCAAGAGAATGACTCATCTCCTTCCACTTCTTCTAAGGGAAAAGGAACAACTCTCATGGCAACAACATTTAGCTCATCTCCTTCTTCTTCATCTCAATATGAGAAACATAAGGGGCAAGCAATTCTTGTAGTTGCAGATTCCAATACAGATCGGTGGATTCTTGATTTAGGAGCTTCACATCATATGACTTCGTCCAAGGATATGTTCTCTTCATTTGATTCTTGTTCATCACCACCCATTTTGATGGCCAACAACACATCTTTGGTAGTTTATGGGAAGGGTTCTATTGATGTTGAAGGTGGAGCATTTAATGATGTTCTATGTGTGCCTACTTTGTCAAGGAACATCCTTTCCATCTATCAAATTACACATAGTGGTACAAGAAAGAGTGTAGAGTTCACACCAGATTCTGTCATTGTTCAGGATTTGCATAGCAGGGCTCTTGTTGCAGTTGGGGAGGTTGATGATCATTCTCGGTTCTACACCTTCTCATATTTTGCTCCTATTGATGATTCAGTTCACCCTAGTGTGGACACACTTGAGGAGATTGAGTATGGTTACTTGAATCTTGGAGTACTCACTAGTCCTGAGGTTCTTAAACCTATTGTTGATATTCCATATCCTACATTGACTGATGTACCTGATGATACTTGTGTTTTGATAGTTTTGGTGCCTTGTGATTCAGTGCAACAGTGCATACCTTGTGTTCCAGCAACAACTTCATGGGATGACTACTTGACAGACATTGGTGGTTTGTTTGTGGAGTCCTACATTGCAGATTTGGGAGACACACTTGATTACTTGCATCTTCTCTTTGATGAAGGTGATTCTTCTTCAGTTGTTGCGAGGGAACACTCTGACCCTCCTCTACATGATCAGTCTTTCGAGGTTGATGTGATTGTGGATGCATCTTTACAGCAGTTGGAGGAGGCCACTTTCTCTTTTGAGGAGACATTGTCTTTGGAGTATGTTCTACCTACATCCTTGCTAGATCGTGAGTTGTCTTTTTCAATAGATGAGAGTGTTGTTGCAAAGGGGTTCTCACAACTTCCACGAAGTGACTTCATTGCAACTTCACATGGTTTGGGAAAGGCATCTTTCAGCATCAACACAGGGAACTTTGAGCAGATTTCAAAGACTTACATTTTGAGGGTTCTTCCTTCTTCACTTGTGGATTGGGGAGACTTCATTCATACACCTTTGGTATTGTTTCTTCCCAAGGGGAGGAACGTTGTTCGACAGTTTTGGAGCAGCTTCTTCATTCCTTCTCGAGCATCTTCCATGGGTGATCATTGTACATTGAAGGGGGGCTACCTTGTCTCTCTTCTTCTTTTCTTGTATGGGGGGGACTTTTTCCTCACATGGGGTTTTTTCCTTCTCATGCCTTGTTCATAGGATTTTGTATCTCATCTCTCTTTTAGGGGGTAGTTTTTTCCCACTGGGTTTTTCTATCTTTACTCCACTTGTGAGAGATTGCATTGTTTGTACATGGATACCTAACATGGCCTAGTAGCCGGGACCCATCCTGCATTGTTTGCATTTGTGTACATTATCCCTAAGTTGCACTTAGGGGGGGTGTTGGTGTAATTAAATGTCTTGTACCTTGTCCTAGGTCATGATTACACCTTAGTTAAGTTTACTTAGGGACCACATAGGAGGTTGTTGGAGATTTTCCACCTTTGGTGGACTTGACATGTCATTACCTCATCACTTCCACCTTTTGTGGACACATTATGTGATCATCTCTCCACCTTTTGTGGGTGATCCACCTTTTGTGGAGATTATCACATTATCCCTTTCCACTTTAGATGGAGTGATAACTTTTCCTTATTGTCACATTTCATAAGATTACGACACTTGTCATAATCTTATGCCCTCCTATGTTCTCACCTTGGCTATATAACCAAGGGGTCTCCTATGTAATTATTGTACTATTCTATCATCTCATATTATTGACATTGAATACAGTTTATTCTTGTTATATTTTATCTCTCTCTTTTGTGCTTTCTATTAGGCATCTAGATCTTGGGTGGCTACCTTCATAGCCAATTCTTACAGTTTCACCTACCCCCAAATAGATCATAATTTAAACTTATATTTTTGTCTCTTCTCTATTTCGTCTTCTAGCTGATGGCACTGTAGCTCTTTCATCCTGTAACTGATTCTTGTTTTTGTTGTAGCTACCCTTCAGAAAGGTCTTCACCTTTGGTTGGTTTGTCCTCCTGTTCCTCAAAAGCTATGTGTTCTATGTATTTGAGGATGACTGCCTGGAGCTTGTCTATTTCGAGGATTTCACATCGCAACACTTGATAGATCCACTCCTTTGCATTTTTTCTAGCCTTTTCCAATCCTCGTCATATTTTGAGCCTTGGTCTTTGAATAGCTCCGATTGATAGAAGGCGCAGGCAGCAAAACTTAGGAACTCCGTTGTGATTTCTCTAGCCATCCCGTCCTTCATCTTTTCCTGGAAGTAGGGTTTTATCTTCTCTGGATCTATTTGCACAGTGGGCATATCATAATCTATCATCAGCTTAAGATATCGGGCACATTCCACCCCAATTTCCTTGATCCACTCAATATCAGGATCCACCCTACTCAAGATTTGCTCCAACCTCTCCTTCCAGTTGTAAAAGTCTCTGCGCCACACATCCATCAGCCAGTGATCTTCTTTTTTAAATTCAAGCTTCTTCTCCCATGTGGCTTCAGGCATCTGAATGATAGCTTCAATCCTTGGAAAGGTGGAGTTGTAAGTTGCGGGGAAATTAGTGTAGAGCCCTTTTGTGCTCTCCAGAGACTGCATCAGGTCCAAGAACTTGTTGGCTGTTCGCACAGCCCAACTGATTCCCATGTTTCTGACATATGAGACCTGTCGGAACCAGTCTTCTGTGGTGTTCTCCAAGTTCTTTCTTCTTTCCATTTTATCTATTTTCTCTTTGGAATGCAACTAAGGTGCAGTTGTGGATGTAGTGGGCAGGTCATCTACTGAAGACCATTGCTGTATATAATCCGTCAAGGCAGCAACATGTGCCTTGAGCTCATCCTTTGAGATTTTATCCTTCTTTATCAGGTGCACCGCTATGGCCACTGACTCCTCAAGGTGCTCGACCTTCTGCTCTCTAGTTGCGGTCCCCAAGTCAATGGTGGAAATGTTATAACTTACCCTAGCTTGGCCAATTGTGGGTGTTGCAATTTGTGTTGCTTGGGAGCCAGAAGCATCCATTATTACTTTGGATTGGACCTCGGGCTTCTTCTCCTTCTTCGTTGTGATTTGGGCTTGAGCCAAGATGGCCTCCAACCTTGCCCTTCGGTCCTTTAGCACAGGGGTCATTTTTTCAAGTTGCTTCTCCAACCATTCAGGCACAATAGACTTCCCTTTGGAAAAATCATGGTTACCTTTTCCCTTCTCAATCAAAGGCAAGATTTTTGCCTCTTTTTCCTTTTGGGATTCTCCTTTCTCTTTGGCAGTGTCCTCCTCCTCTTCATTGGAGTCATGAACAAACACAAGACGTTTGACAGGCAGCCTGGTGGATGGTTGCTAGATGGGAGTATCTTCTTTTGCTACTTCTTCTTCTTTCTTCTCCTTAATACCCTCAGCCTCAGGGATTTTGGCAACATGGGTCTCAGCCTCAGTCAAGTCCTTTATCTGTTGCTCTTGTGGTGGCTGCCCCTCTTCATCATGTGGTGACTTTTCTATTTCCTCCCTAATGTCCTTCAATTGTTGCGCCATTTCCTCCTCAAGGTCATCATCAAAAGTCTGAATGATCAGCTTAGCATCAAAGCCGTCCTCCTCATCCCCACTCTTAGAAGAGCCTATCTCCTCCTCCTCATAAACCACCCTGTCGATGGTTCGGTGCTCGTACTCTAGGTGTTCATGATACTCATCAGCTTCCTCCTCGACAAACTTCAAGGCTTCCTGTTCTCGCTCCTCCAACTCCTTTGAGTTTTGCATTATGGCCTTCATAGCTGGTGGCCCTGTCAGTGGTTGTGAAGGTTGAGTAGTTGCAAGGACCTGGGCAAGGGCTGCTTGGAGAGTTGGATCCATTAAGATCTGGGAGAGCTCTAGGGGAAGGTTTTGCATATGCCTTATAAGAACCTTGGGCATAGTGCCAGTGGGAATAGGCGATGTTATGGTTGCCAGATGAAGTGATGTGATTGGTGACATAGTAGCAGAGGAGGGGGGAGAAGTCATAGCGGAAGATGAGTCAATGACTATTACTGACTCGGCCAGAGGTGAAGAGGCGAGATGGACAAAAATGTCCACTACCGGCGGAGATGCGGTGACCACAGCCAGGGAGGTGGGTGGTGCCACAGGAGGAGCAGGAAGAGCCAATGGAGGTTGCAATTTTGTTGTACCCACTGCTTGTTTAAGCCTTTTGAGGGATGAGCCTCATGTTTCTTTCTTGGTATGGGCCTTCGAGTCTGGGGACTGCCCAGTCTCTATTCCTTTTCTTTTCTGGGACTTGGTGATGGGAGGAGACTTAGAGGTCCCACCAATTGATGTGGTGGCAGCAACATCCTCTGTGGCACTAGGCTCACTTTTGAGCCCTTCATAGATCAATACTACTCCTTGTTGCTTTAGATGAGCCACCTGCCCATCGATCCACTCCTTGGTACGAGTTAAGATTGGCTGGGTGATGGTGTCCAGGTCATCGATCTCCTATTCATCCCAATCAATTAAGGGTATTGGCAGGTTGGCAACCGTAGGGTACCTTGGATGCATGATTGTGGACTCATCCTCCTCAACTTGGTCTGGTACCGGAAATGGTTGCACTCTTCTTAGGAACTGCACAGTCATGCACATATAGTGCCTTGCACGTACTTCTTTGTCATCTTGGCAGTCGGCCCAGAAATCCTCAATGTGATATTGATGGGCATATGCTGGCCCCAATGCTTTCCTGACATGGCCATGTGGGTCCATCCGTAGGTGAGCAGTGTGTAGGTAGAAGTGGTACTCCTTTAGTTCTTTCTCAGAGTTACCAGCAAACTGGGAGCTCTGCAATCGGTAGATGCCTTGGCCAAGGGTCATGGGATAGGAGATCCCTGCTATATGCTTGTTGCAGAAGATTGCTTGGAGGTGTTGGAGCTGTTAAGAAAGCTCCAGGAGGATGAATCTATCGTTGGTGTATTGAGGCAATCTATTCAGCCTTTCGGTGAAGCCCTAGGCACAGATGTACATAAACTTTGGGTATTGGATAAAAAAAAAGAATATTGCTTCAGAAGCACCCTGGCACTGTGGGAGACCCTCCTCTTGAAGTTTTCAGTAATCAATATGATGATATGGCCAATGAAGGTGTTGTTCACTCTGCAGTAGTCTTTTTTGAAGTTGTGGTACTGGAGCTGCGGATACTTATCAAATAGTTTGAGTCCTCACTTCTACCCCTGATCGGGTGCCACAAACAACCCATTGTACTGTCTTTGATCTACCAGGGAATATACAAGGTAGGAGGTCATATAGAATTTAGAACTCTTTTTTACGTTAACAAACTGCTCATGGAAGCAGTTGCTTATAATCCCTCCTCAATAGAATGAAACATTTGTCTTGACATCCTCATTTCCACGCAGGATCTGTTCAATGAAATAGGCCATCCATTCCTAGAAGTAGGCAGTCATTGGAAGACCCATAACCCTATCCAACATGGTTACCAGGTTGTGGTAATCCTCATGGAAATCACTAGGGAAAAGCTCCTGAGGAACTTTCGCAGCGCTGCCCCATCTTTCCTTAAGCCAATGTAGATTTATTAACTTCTTGCATCCCATTAGATTATCATCCCATGCCGCTTGGAATTCTTCTAATGTGGGGACCTCCATCTGTTGGAATGTGGGAATGTGGAATGTCTTGGTGATCCCTTCTGGCGACATATCTGCAAGAATGTTTCCCTCCTTATTGACAATTGTTCTGGTATCAGTCTGGTATGCTTCCCAGCAAGCCATGACTAGCTCGGGTGCCACGAGGGATGGAGGGAATCCGGCAGCCTTAGCTATTCCACTCTACCTTATCAATCTGGCATTCTTTGTTGTCGGGTTGACCCTGACTCTCTGTGTGAATTCATCGATATCCACCTGGCCAATGTTGGTGTCTGTAATTTCCTTCCAGTCTATAGTGATCTTTCAGTGGAGCGACTCACCCTAGAATTGATACTTCATTTGTTGTTTTTCTTCTTTCCCTCAAGGGGTCCTTCCTAACTTCTTCCCCTTGTCCCCTTCGGCAGATGCCCCTGAAGTTCCTGCACTTGATTCCATATATTCTGCAAACAAGGACAAAGTCAGCGCGATGGATCACAAAAGCATTCATGTTAGTCTATATCTTGAAAACAATATTCATTTCAAATAATCAATTAAACATATCATAAACTTTCATATCTAGATGTTATTGATCTTTGATTTAGGGCATTTGGACAATTCGGGCCTGGAGGGCCGGACTTCCTTGGCAGGAATGCTGTCTAGAAGGGAAAACGTAGCGGAAAGCCCTTAGAGATTTTCTTTGGTGAAATTTTAATATGTCAAGATTTCATGATGAAGAGGACCAAAATTCAGGATGTGGGTTGAAGTTAGATTCCAGATTTGGGCTTGTTAGGATCGATTTAGGAGAGCTCAGAGGTCTCAAGTCAGAAAGTCGTTGGGAGATAGTAGTTTAGGACGGCAGAATCAACACAAAAATTTAAAGTCTGAACTCCGGAGTCCGGGGCCTGGAGGGCCAAAGGGCGGCCGGTAATATGCAATTTCATCTCCGAGGGTTCGGGCCGGTGGTAGGGTTTTACGTTTTGAGTTCAACGGCGGCAATCGACAGGGCGGAACCCGGAGACCGGGACGCTAGACGGTGCCTTCTGTTAGCAACGACAGGCGAGGATAGGAATTCTGGGCAATGGAGCCCGGCGAGTAGAAAGTTGTTCAAAGTTTTGGCGAGATCCTACAGCGAATGGCGGTCCGGGGTCCAGTGGTCAGACAGATGTCCGGACAGCAAGGAGCAAGACTAGGCCTGGGAGAGGGGTCCATCGTTAAACTTGATTTTTTCCCCAGCAGCAGATGGAAGGGTGGAACCTAGAGGCCGAAGGGATGCAGAGACATCGCCGTGAGAATGGCAGAAAAGCGAACAAGGACACCCAATGGCCGAAGGCCGAAGATCAAAAGGATGCCACGAGTTAAACCACTTAAACACCAAAAGCAAATTGGAATGCAGAGCCCAACGACCGGGACGTCGGACACATTTCACCATGGAGGATGACAAAACACCCAGGGAAACCCAGAGGTAGAACTTCGAGGTCCCGAGCATGAGAGG